>JANAVB010025285.1:0-14505 GCA_029216955.1 Iris pallida
CCACTATGTCACACAAAATTTATTCTTTTTTATAAATCAACCTTCATATTTTCTTCAACGTTCACCTTAAAATATTTTTTTGAATTCTACAATTTTCTTCCAATCATCAAAATAATTTCTATAACGTAAAATTCTTGTGTTCTCTCTGTCTCTAGTCACCCTCTTACAATATCTAGTTCAATTCGCATAATCATTTTATTCGATTAAATTCTCCTTTCCATCTCTAAATTTAATAGCCTTGTAATAGTTCCCAAGAATCATAGCAAAGATTTTTAAGTTCTCAAAATAGGTTGACCTTAAACATCCTCATTAGTTTTGAAATACATCCATGAATTATTCATAACCCACTTTCTGTGATTGTTTCTAAATTGATAACATTTATCCCTCGATCTTATTTTAAACCTTTACAACATCTCCATTTCAAAATTTTCATATTTGACATCCAACACTTTTTCCTACAAAATCATCATATGATAACCAATTACATCATTTCCGAACTAGATGATTTACGTCACTTCCTCAACATTTCTCAGATAAAAAACGATATAAAAATTCAAGAGTTTTCAAGGTATAGCTGACAGAATTATATATGAGACAGGGAATTGATATAATCAGGACAGGTATATAAGACAAGGAATGATGGTAGTAAAAATATTGGCAGGAAAAGAATGATAATAGAATATGTTCTGCTTATCTATTTAAAAGAGGGACCCATTTTTTTTTTTGAAACAAGAATTATAATACCAAATCCAAAATAAGGCCTAGCAAAATCATTGGTTTATTGTATTAAGAAGAAATAAATTTTTGTAAAAAGTTACACAAGGTTTATAAAAATAGCTAAAGCTACATCCTAAGTAAACAATGAAAAACAAAACAAAACAAAACAACAATAATTCCTTCTTTTTTTTTTGAATGACTGAAACAAAAGTAGCAAAAACATGTTCGAAAATATTTAAGGTACAATCTGATAATCATATGCGTCTATCCAAAATCATGGTACTCTAAATCCTCGTTATACTAGTGAGCAAGGCTACGATAATCACAGAGTCCTTGACTTATGCACATACTTCTAGAATCATGGTATTTAACATTTTTGCGGTGCCGCTAGCTTGGCTGCGAAAACCTTAAATTCCCACACCCGAAAAATATATCCAAAGTCAGACTATATGTCCTCACCATGCTGGCTAATGTGACTATAGAAGACTAGATTCCATAACATAGATGACCTAGCCCATATAATTTCATCTTGCCAAAAATTAAATTAATCAACAATGAATTCTCAAAAATCAAATCAAATTTATCAACGAGCATTAAAATTCAAAAATGAACAAATCCTTCAAATCATATAACCACAAACTCGGATGCTACAGCTAACATCAAGATTCAAAATTCCACAACCTTCATCAAATTCAATAAATACAAACTCAAATTCAATAATAATACATCAAAATTAAATTCAACAACAGAAAGTAAAGATAAATCAAATCAAGGAAAAAGAGTTTTCAAATCGGAGTTAAACAAGATTCTCAAGGGTCGTCCCAAGAATCTCTCAAGGGATCCTAATTGTGATTGAGTATCTTCAAAAATATATCCTATTTCTACTGCAGGCTGTAGTGGTACTCTAGTTCGAATACCACTACACAAACTCGACCTGCATGGGCCACCACTAAAAACGTGTCACGACCCTGCACCCACTGTTAGGGTACGAGAACGTAACAACGTCCCAGCCTACGCCGCAGTGTCGGCGGTAGAACTGCTGTCCTAGGTCACATCATCTAACAATATAATGCTAAGCAGATACAGTCTCAATCACATCTAATGTAGAGCATGATAAGGATAGATAAAACATAAAATCCAAAGAGATACAGGAGATAGAAGTCTAAGTGTCTAAGATACAAAAATCCAGAAATACATCTCAAAACTCAAATACAGTAATCCACAAAGTAAATACAACTTCAGACAAATGAAATAACTATCTAAACAACCTCTAAGGTGTCTCCTCTAGGCTAGCAGGCAACCTCCAAGCTATTCTGTAAAATTTATCAACAGGTCCAGTCAGGACAGGAACGAGCACGTCTCATCTAGAAAACCCAAGTAAATGACAGAGAACTATAAAGCAGTTATAGGCAGTTGTATTGATGAAAATGACAGTTTATATTCAGGTGATGGTAAGAAAGACATAAGGTGCAAGAAAGTAAATAACTAAACAAGAGAAGAATCATAGCAATGAAGTCTATAAAAATAGAACTAGCTGAACCAGGATAATATGATATAAAGTCCACACAACAATGTAGACCAGTGTAACTCCAATGTAAGTCCAGTACAAGATGAATCTAATACAAGATGAATCCAGTAAGGGACGATTCCAGTCATAGTGATCAATGATTCCAGGGTGAGTCCAGCCTATACTCTAGCAGTGTGTTTTAAAATACCGAGATCGATATGTAAACGGCTGTGGGTAATCCGGCACACCTCTCACTGATCAGACGAGAGATGGCTATCATTCCAGTAGATTCCAGTAGGGGTGATTCCAGTAATGGGGTATGTCTACATGTCTTACTCTAGTATTTTCCCCTCCCAGCAAGTGAATCCAGAATTTCGACACAATAATTCAAGATGAGTCCAGCCATATAATGATACCAGTAAATGATTCTAGTAAATGATTCCAGTAAATGATTCCAGGTGGTGATTCCAGTAATAGAAACCAGGGATGATGATACCAGTAATAGAGGCCAGAAAATATATATGTGTCGTATACATGAATCCAGAATATCGAAACGTGTTGTAACAGAGAATCGCATACAACTAACTAGAACTGAAGTACAGTAATTGACAAGTAAATGAGAGAACTATCAGAGAATGTACTCGCCTGATATCTAAATGTCCAAGGTAAAGATACTATCCGAGGAGAGGTGTCTGGCTCCTAATTAGAACAACACAAGTCACAACATGTCCAGAAGGGTAATATAAAGCACTACAATGCATTCTACATGAATCTAGGTCAAACTAGGCTAAAGTCAACCCTTGGTCAACTCTGGTCAACTGTACTAGTCAAACTAGGTACTAGGTCATGTCCTAACCCAGCAAGTCTTACTAGGCCTAACCAAGACTATCCTAGCAAGCACACATCAATACAAGGCTATACAAGCCAACATACACCCAACTCTATATAGCATGCAATTATTCAATACTCAAATAGGCAAGAATTCACATTGGATATACACTAGGTAATCTATTACTTTAAGCTATATATGTCTACACATATATACACATGCATATATTGGTATTCAACGTTAGGTCTATAATCATGGCATTTCAAATGGTTATATAAACTTATATATTACAACACAATATGCTAACATATATATAATATACATACATAGCTAAGTTAACTATATTCATAAATACTTATTTAAGAGGCTATGTGTGTGTATATGAACATGGCAAAGGGGCAAGTGAGGGTTAAATGGACATACATAGTGTATATATATCAAAGAGTGTCAAAGTGTAAGTGAACAATGTGTCAAGTGTGATAGTGTCAACATAGTGTAAGGGGGTACATGAGGTAATATAGGATTTGTGTTAACATAGAACATTACATCTCATTAACTTGTATATTTCATACATTACATCTATTATTACATTACATTCATGCTTGCATTCATTCATCATTCATTTATTCTCTTGCACTACTATATGTACCATACATTACATACTATGGAACCTACATATTCATTACAAGCCATACTTATACATGCTTACATTAGATAGAATACTTACACCTCGTACATCATTTATTTAACCACTTACTCATGCTTGTATTCTCTATTTAGTTATAAAATGTATATACATTAACATGGGTTAAAATCAAATAGAACATTATATTACACACAAGGGTGCACAAAATGCATATGCCGAATAGTAACTCCTACTAATAATCAATACTGTACCATCTTAATATGATTAAAATTTAGGATTAAATTATGTTATAGATCTATGTGTTAGCTTTTCGAAACTTCAAACGGATCACATTTTCGTTTCCGGAAACTCCCGGAATCGCGAAAACACCGAGAACGCGTTTGTCTTTCGTACAGCTGACACTCAAATAATTCTCCAGAAAGTTACAGAAAGAATTAGGCCTATTAATATATGTTTTTGGAAAGCTAACTTCAATACGCTTCTTTTAAAAAAAAATGGGAGATTAAACTGAGCTTTGAGCTAAAAGTTATGACATTTCTAAGTTAGGGCTGAAATTAAAAACGTGGATAAAAATCATGATGGATTTAGATAGTTTGAGCCAAAAGAATACACAATATATATCCTAATTATCCACAACAATAATAGCAATAATAATATGAGGAACCACACTCACAAACTTGATTATATAATCATCATGAACCATTTATTACATATATAAATATAGATACACTCTCATTACAATATATATATATATATCTATATATGTAACATGAACACATCCACAACACAAAGGACACTCCTATGACCTCCAAATGGACACAAAATGGACACAAATGAAGATACAACCATGGGGGTCATTCCTATGGGTTCAAAATAGACCTATATGCATAAGGAAATAAAAAGGAGAAGGGATTTATACCTCCCGGTAGATCGAATCGAAGAAAAACCTTCTCGGAGCGACACCGACACGTAGAGATTCCAAAAGGACACGAACGAGCTCCGAATCCTCCCAAACTTGGGTAGCTTCCTCCTTGGCTAGAATGGAGAAGGAAGGAAGAAGATTTGGTGGTGAAATGGAAGGATTTGGTGGAGAAATTGCTAGGGATTGCTCTCTAGAAATTTGGGGAAGAACAAGAGATAGAAAAATAGATGGATAATGACAAATGGGAGGCTCAACCCTATCCTTATTGTGGCTGGCCATAAAGGTGGTTTTGTCCTATTAGGAAAAGTCCAAAATGCCCCCACTAACCTATTCTATGAGTATTAGGAAAGGGCTAATTGGTTGGGGCTAAATTAGTCATTCTAAAGTCTCTAATCACACTAACCTTATCCATAATAATTAGTCTAACCTCTAACTAAAATATTTCTATCATGTGGACTAAAATTAATATCATGTGGGCCATGCCTAACTAGTGTGTGGGTCCCACTAGAGTCAACTACCCCCGGGTCCCCGTTTCAAGTCAGATTGAGTTGAAATTCGAATCCGACTCAAATGACCCCAAAACAATATCATAATAATAAAATAATATCAAAATATTCAAAGAGGCCAAATGCAAAAATATCCTTAGGCCAAAAATGACATTAAAATATTATAATCACATGGTTAGGCTCTAGGTCAAACAGTCTCTAGGGTTTCACTAGCAAAACGTCAAAACCACAAGTCATTGATTTAAATAATTTTAAAATAATTTAAAATCACCAAAAATTATATCATGAATTAAATATCATTATTAAAATAATTATAAACATGAAATTTCAAAATTACCCTCAATCAAAAAATTAAAATAAAATGAAAAATCAACCCGAAATTTAGGGTGCTCACATGGTGTGAGTCACATGTAGGACACATACTTGCATAGTTAGCTGGCCACTGATACGTATGAGGCGTGCAACGGTCAGAAGTAACAGCCAATAGATTTCCATGCTAGTGGACTTGGCAGTTGCTAGAGGTTCATATGAGTCATGGATGTGACCCTACTAGGCATTGGGTGGAGAGAACAGTTTCTTAACGTATGGACCATGTATGCACTTTTCTATTCCTGATCCTACTGGCCTCTGACATTCGGTGAATGTTATGCTTTGAGGTCCCTGGTATCCTGGTGGGACCATACCGAGTTTTTTGTAACTAGAATGCCCATGCGTTAAAGGTTTGTTCTTAACTGCATTATCACTGTAGAACTGGTAGGCACCCTATTGCATGCATCCCTTTATTTTCTATTATATATCACAGTTTATATGGCATGTTCTTCCTGTATCTTGTTCGTCCCTTTGAGGACCTGGTGATCTCTCTAGGTGTGTGATTTATGACTTTTCGCAGGTGTTCTAGCCAAGGCCTTGATCCTCTCCATTCCTTCGAAGATGATTGCTCCTGGTTCATCTTGCCATCTTTTTCAATCAATTTTTTATATTTTCTCATTTAAATTAGTTGGTAGTGGATTTGTCTCCGCCCAACTACATGTATAAATGATAAATTCATAGTGATATTATTATTCTTTATTTCTGTGGATGAGATTTAGTTATCATGGTTTACTATATTTTATAGCTTATGTGTACATGCGGGGATTCTATACATTGGTATATTTCGTATGTATACAGCTGGCATGTCTACGTATTTGGTCCTAAGTATTTTAGGACTGGGACATTACAATCGCAGAACCTTTAACTGGGCTGACCCGAAAAGAAGAAAAATTTAATTGGACAGAGAAATGCCAAGCAGCTTTTGATGAATTAAAGGAAATGCTAGTTTCAGCACCTGTATTAGCATTACTGTCAGGATCAGGAGGATATGAGATATACAACGATGCCTCAAGCAAGGGGCTTGGTTGTGTGCTAATGCAGCACGGAAGAGTTATAGCCTACACCTCTCGACAATTGAAACAACATCAAAGGAATTACCCAACTCATGATTTAGAACTTGCAGCTATCGTATTTGCAGTTAAGTTATGGAGACACTACCGGTATGGAAAAAGGATTAAAATATATACAGACCATAAAAGTTTAAAATATTTGTTCATCCAGAAGGAAATTAATATGCAACAAAGAATATGGCTAGAATTACTCAAAGATTTTGATATGGAGCTGGAATATCATCCGGGTAAAGATAATAGAGTCGCCGATGCATTGAGCAGGATTTGAAACAAAATTTTGGTGGCATGGAATAAAAAGAGAAATTGCTAGGTTTGTGTCTAAATGTCTCGCATGTCAACAAGTGAAAGCAGAACACCAGAGGACAGTAGGACTTCTTCAGCCCTTGCCCATACCAGAATGGAAATGGAAGCATCTCATAATAGATTTTGTGACATGACTGCCTAAGACCCAAAAGGGTAATAATGCTATCTTGGTTATCGTATATGGACTTACCAAAACGGCTCAATTTTTACCCTTTTGAGTTGGACAGTCAACAGAAACACTGGCAAAAATGTATATGAAATAAATTGTCAGTCAACATAGAGTACCAGTAAGTATAGTATCAGATAGAGACACCAGGTTTACTTCACATTTCTGGAAAAGTTTGTAGGAAAATCATGGTACTCGGTTGAAGTTCAGCTCTGCATACCATCCTAAACGGATGGTCAGTCTGAAAGGACAATCTAAACTTTAGAAGACATGCTAAGGGCCTGCACATTAGATTTTGGAGGATTATGGGACGACCATCTACATTTGGTAAAATTTTCTTTTAACAATAGTTATCATGATAGTATCGAATGTCACCTTTCGAAGCCTTGTATGGAAGAAAATGAAGATCGCCAGTATATTGGACGGATGTAGGAGAAAGATAATTGCTAGGTCCAGAACTGGTAACGTAGACAGTAGAGAAGGTCAAAGCAATAAGAAGTCATCTGCAAGCCGCTCAGGATAGACAGAAGATGTGGGCGGACAAGCATAGAAGAATGTTGGAATTTCAACCTGGTGATCGTGTATTCTTGAAAATTTCACCAACTAGAGGAACAATCAGATTTGGGACTCGAGGGAAGTTGAGTCTGAGATATATTGGGCCATTTGATATGCTAGAAAGGATTGGAAGTGTATCATACAAACTAGCCCTCCCACCAATCCTTGAAGGAGTACATAACGTATTTCATGTGTCTCAACTCTGAAAATATGTACCAGATCTGAGTCATATATTAGACCATTCATAGATCATCGTCGGACCAACCCAACGAATAGAGCAAAAACCTGTTGGGATCTTGGATCGGAGGGACAGATTCTTCGAAATCGGATCATTCTGTTAGTCCGAGTGGCGTGGAGCAAGGACTCTCCTGGAGATTCAACTTGAGAAAAGAAAGAAGATATACGGAGGCAATATCCATATCTATTCGCGGAGCCAGTTAGTAATCGTATTGTTATATTAGTTATTTCAAATTTCGAGGACAAAATTTCTCTAAGGAGGGTAGACATGTTATGCTGTAATAAATTCTTAAAGAATAATTAACAAATAATAATCATAATGTTTTTTTTATATAAAATATATAATTTTACATTTGAACCTTAGGAAGATTTTTACAATTTCAAATTTTGAATTACCAACTCAATTGATGATGTGTCATCATGTGGGGGTATGTGGCAAACCATGGAGAGGACTAGGTGTCAAGTTCTAGGAGTAAGTGGCACTTGACTTGCCAAATGGCAATGTGCATGAAAAAGGAAAGAAAAAAAGAAGAAAAAAAACTCCACATGATACCTCAAACCTTCCCTTCATCCTTCTTCTATTTCTACTTCTTTCTCACCATTCCCTCTTCATTTCACCACCACCACACCTTCTCTTCCCTCCTCCATCTTGCTCATACTACTACTGCTGTTGCTATTACAGCTGCTATTGTCGTTACTGCTGCTGCTGCTGTTGTCGGGCTTCCGCTGCCGCCGACCGCCGCCGGCCACCCCGTTGCCGGCCACCACCACCTGCAGGACCTCCTACTTCTTCTCCTTCCCTTCTACTCCCAAAACCTAGGTAAAAACCCCTCTTTTCCTCCTCCCTTCTTTTTCGATTTCAAACCTAGGTTAAAAAAATTTTACTAACAAATTTATTTTGGAACTATTGATTGGATTCAAATTAGGGATCTATTGAAGAACAAAACCTAGGTCTAATCAAAGGAATCAAGGCAAGTCCTCTTTCCTTCCTCCTGTTAAAATTTTCTTAAATTGACTTTTAATTATCTTGAATTAATATAGTATACATTCTGAAAGTTATGGAAATTCATGATAAATTCCAACCTTATGAAGACATAGTATTAATATAGACATTAAGTTTTGGATAAGCCACTTTATGGATACAAAAGGTGCACACACACACACACACACACACACACACACACACACACACACACACACACACACACACACACACAATACATGGACACAACCTATAAGTTCCCTACATACCTGGACACCTACATATTTTGGACACAACACATGAATCATATTAGCATGAGTTTTTTAATAAAAATTTTGGGTACAAGTTATGGGCATAGCCCCTTTACTTGTTTAAGTTCAAAATTTTACATATGAATATATCCTTGGTATATATATATATATATATATATATATATATATATATATATATATATAATATATATATATATATATATATATATATATATATATATATATATGCAAGTTCGGTTAATTTTCAATGTGTAGGATCAATAACCTCATGTTTTATCACAAATACCAATTCTGTCCATAATTAAAATTTGTCAAATTAACATATTATGGCATCATTATTTAGTTAATGTGGATGTTTATAGGTACCTACTCATCAAGGTAACCCTACACCTATAAATTTTCAACTATAAACTTCCTTTTTGCATCCTCTAGAAGCTAAAAATGTGATATGTGACAAGTATGATTAGCTAAGTTGAATATTTAGGTTTAATTTCTTATATACTTAATATTAAACCAATATCACAAATTTATAAAATCATTTGTATGTGATGATATTTGGAAGTGAGATTTTTTTGATATTATTATGCTACTACTAACTTGTTTTGAACTTGGATTAATATTTAGATGAAGCAAATTGCAAAAATCCAAGAAATTGCTTACTTGCTAAATTGCTTGTTAAGGTAAGGCGGCCTATATATTAATTACATTTATATTATATTGCTTGTGTGTGTTCCGGTGTTGAGAATTGCTCCACCGAAGGGGTCGGCGAACCCGGGATTTTAATTTTCATATTTTATATCTTGTAAAATTTTTGGAGTTAACAAATACAAAGGAGACTGCCAAATTTTTTAATAATTTCGGGAGTTAGTTAAATTAAAGGATTCAGAAATATTACCGATATCCCTAAACCCTAGAATTTTGTTGTTATCTTAATTAGCAACATATTTTCAATATTATCCAGTATGTAAAGTTAAAAGGATTGACAACTGAAATTAGTCTAATTAAAGTATAGAATAGAAAGCATTGGGCGGAGGAGAACAACTCGAATATCACCTAAAAAGTTTCTACAACATAATTTTAACCAAAGTTGATTAGTATTTAAGCTCATTCGTAGGGCCTTATGAATTGAGTATGTGAGGCTTAGCTCACTTAGCCTATGACAGGCAGGGCCGGATTTTAACAAACCGTGCCATATATTTTAGCCCATAAGAGGCAGGGCCGAATTAAACCTTGTGCCATCAGATCTTTACTCCTATCTCGACAGCAACATCGAATAGGTGAATTTTCTAAGGCCTAGAGAGACACTCTATTTAAGCCCAAGAGAGACAGGGCTAGATTCTAAGAACTGTGCCACCAAGTCACAGCCTGATCCCTGGTACACGGGATTGTTGTAGGAAAACTATTTAGAAGAATATTCAAAGGTTGTTCTCCAAAGGAATTGCATCTGCATCATATAAGACATATGCCTGTGGTTGTGATAGTGAAATAGGTTTCACCTAAGATTGTACTCACTATATTTGGACTTAGATAGAATTCTAGGTCGATTTCATTTTTTATTCTTAAATTTTTTAATAATCTTGCAATCTATTCATATTTTCATGTTTTCTTTATCATCCTTGACCGAGTACTTCATGTCGTTCTGACGACCTTGTATTGTTCACTAAGGGAAGACAAAGACTGAACTGAGATGTTGCCCCTTTATAATGAGCACGAGATAGAGGAGTAAGCTATCAGGAAAGCTTCAAGATGACAACTAGTATTTTGTAGCTGTAATAATGTAGTAAAATATTTTGATGTAATAGCTTAAGTAATTGTACTCCTTGAAAAAAATCGTATGTATAATTAAAGAAATAAAATGTATTTAGTAATTCCTTGTATTTTTATTCTGGTTTATTACGGACGACAATTGCAAATTCGACGCGTGGCCTAAGGATGTGTTCGTAACGTCACCGTTGATTTCGGGACACGAGACGTGACAGTTGGGGGGTGACACATAGCCACCACCCATAAGGTGGCACCTCACCTTCCTTATTATATATTTTTTGGAACCAGGTAAATTATTTCTGGAATCGCTCCCACTGGGATTCGAACTCCTGACCACTCCGGCCGCATGCATCTCTCTTAACCACTAGGCTAGAGGTCATTTGCACCTTCCTTATTATTAAATATTTATATATATATATATATATATATATATATTTAATATATATATATATATATATATATATATATATATATATATATATTATATATATATATCATATATCATATATCATACAGGCTAGGGCGACCCGTATTTTGCGGAGCGGAGGCCTGGGCGATTCTACAGGGAAGACGATGGCGGCATCGGCGGGGGGCTCGGCCCCCCCAGGCCAGCATCCGAGGCTGGTGGCTCCGGCGCTCCCGGCCGGTGGAGACCGGAGGGAGGTTCGGCTAGGGCGGACCGGCCATGGTGTGATCCGGCTGCGCTGATGGAAACACCGGCGGGAGGTTCCGCTCCGGCGGGGGTCCGCCCCTCCAGGCCAGCATACGAGGCTGGTGGCCCAGGCGTTCCCGGCCGTGGGGATCGGGGGGGAGATCTGGTTTTGGCGGACCGACCACGGCGCGATCCGGCTGGAACTCTGATGGCGGCACCGACGGGGGGTTCCGCTCCCTCAGGCCAGGGTCCGAGGCTGGGGGTCCTGGCGCCCTCGGCCGTGGAGACCGGGGGGAGGTCCGGTGACGGGAGGTGCCTTCGGCTCTACTAGCGGGCCTGGCTCGGAGGGGGCCGGATGTGGCTATTCCGACTGTACCGGGGTCGACGACGATGGCAGGAGGTAGGGAGGAACGTAGGTCCTTTGCTGCGGTGGTGGGACACTCCGTCCCGACTCAAGCGGGGGGTCCGTCCAGGGTTGCCTTCCGACCGGCCATTGCTATTGACGGTCGGAAGGTGGCCGTTTTTTCTCTGACGGACATGGAGGCCCTTACGGTGCCTTGTGGCATGGACCTCATCGGGAAATTTGCTCGACGGAGACTCCCGATTGAGGCCATTAAGAAGGATTTTTCTTCGTGAGGATTCAGGGTATGATCGAAGTGAAGGCCATTGATGATCATCATGTTCTCATACGGCCTCACGTCGAGAGTGACTTTCTCCGGCTTCGCTCTAAGGACTGTTGGTTCGTTGGTCGGGTTCCGATGGTGATTTTTCGATCGTCGGTGGACTTTACGCCGCTGAGAGAGGACCCTCGGGTTCCAATCTGGGTGGCCTTCCCCGGACTCCCGTACTGTATGTTTGATACCAATGCGGTTTTTTCCATCGCATCTGTATCGCACTCCGCTCAGTATGATCGGGCTACGGCGTCCTTTTCTAGGCCGGGGGTGGCCAGGGTTTTGGTTGAAGTGGACGTCAGCAAACCACTTCAACATGAGGTGTTCTTCCAACTGCCTGATGGTGTTCGCTCGCAGCCAGTTGTCTACGAGCGGAGGCCTCTATACTGTGTCTCTTGTGGCCACCATGGTCACGTTGAGAGTGCTTGTGGGCGTCCCCAGGTGGAGCCTTCTTCCGTGGGAGTAGCTGATAGACCGCCCATCCCACGGCCTTGCTCCAGACGTTGCGCGTGTGGAGGACGGTCCGGAGGGTGGCCGTGGGATTAGCAGGGGTCGTCGGAGGAGACGATCAAGGCGCAGAAAGGGAAGGGGACACGGCAGATATGGAGGCGCGTCGGGGGCGTGATGATAGCACGGGGATCTCGCAGCACGGATTGCGCGGAGTATTGATACTCGCGAATTCCGTTCCGCCTTCCTGGCACGTGGGGAGTCTTCCTCGGGCCAGCTGGCTTTATGGTCGGATGACGGGCGGCCCATGATGGAGGGACGCAGCGCTCCAGGCTCTAGCTTGGATGGGCAGTTGGGCCCTGAGCGGGGCATTGGGCCTATTGATTTATCGGTTCTTCCTATTATTATCCGTAGCCAGCTGGGACAGGGAGTTATAGCGGCTGAGTCTGACACCGAGGATCGTAGCTTGGTGGTGTGGGAGGAGGCCGGTCACGGTCCTTTATCCGTCTGGGGTTATGACTCAGCTCCGGGTGATGATATGATTTCCCTGCCCGAGGTTAGACCTTCCACCTCTATCTCCGAGGGTCGTGAAGGAGACTGGCAGATGGTTCCTTATAAGAAGGCGGCTGGTAGGCGGAGGAAGGCGATGGCTCCTCAGTCGGATCGACTTCTTCGATCACATGCTTCCCGAGTTAGGCGGGACCCCCTGAGGGTCCATGGTTAAATTCCTTATCTGGAATGTTCGGGGGACGGCGAACAGAGCTACTTTATCCCGTCTCAGGTCCTTGTGTCGGACCAACTCTATTCAGGTTCTTGCCATTATTGAACCCAAGGTGATATCCTCTAAGCTTCTTTCTTATCAAATGAGGTTGGGTTTTGATGATAGCTTTTGCAATGATAAGGGCAATATTTGGATTTTCTGTAAGTCGGGTCTTGGGATCAATTGTATTGACTCCTGTGATCAGGCTATCACGGTGCAGCTTTCTTTGAGTTGTTTTTCGCTTCCGGTGCGGTTGTCGATAGTTCATGGTGCAGGGACACGACAGGGGAGGAGATGATGTGGAGGCATCTTCTGGACGTCCAAGCCAGGGACATTGCCATGCCCTGGGCGGTGGGCGGGGACTTCAATATCATTGCCTCTCCGGATGAGAAATTTGGAGGCCGGCCTCCTGACACGAGGGCCATTGCGGACTTCCTCGACTTCCAGTTGGCTGCCGGGCTATCCGATGTTGGTTTCAGAGGTAGCATCTATACTTGGGTGAACGGGCAGACGGGGCTTGATCGACAGGGTTCCCGTCTTGATAGGCTACTCGTGACGGTAGTTGGCTGGATGGTGTCCAGGTTTCTTGCGAGCATCTTAATCGGGCAGAATCTGATCATTCTCCTCTTTTGATATCCTGCCAGCCAGCTTCTCCCCTTCTGCGCAGAGGCTTCCGGTTTCTTGACTTCTGGACTTCACATCCGGATTTTCTTCCGATTGTGGCTCGGGCGTGGAATTCATGTTGGCATTATGATGCGCTTGAGCGGTTGGGCATGCGCTTGAGGACGACGGGGCATGTTCTGGCTGGATGGAGCAGAGCTACTTTCGGAGACGTTTTTCAGGAGGTCCGTCGGGCTGAGGACGCTGCCTTGGCGGCGGAGCAGGATTATGAGCTTCATCCTTCGGAGAGGGGGAGGGCTTCCTGGATGGAGGCCGTTGCCAGATTGAAGCAAAAGGTCCAGGTTGAGGAGTCCTTCTGGAAACAAAAAGCCAGATTGAGATGGGATCTGGAAGGAGATAAGAATACTCGTTTTTTCCATGAGTGCACCAGGAGCAGGCAAAGAAAGGCGAGTATTCAGAAAATTATTCGGGCTGACGGATCAGAAACTGGGTCTACCGCGGAGGTTGCG
>JANAVB010025286.1:0-38548 GCA_029216955.1 Iris pallida
ATATATATATATCAAATCCAAAGATTGAATACAAATATGTTGAACGATTTGCCCCAAAGTTCAACCCTCACTAACTACAAGAAAGAAAATAATATTACAAAGATCACCCACCAAACCTGACTTTCCGAAAAGATATTCTCTTAAGACTATCTCGAAAGGCAAGCCTTAAGAACCAAATGAATTTTCTCTTACATTCTTGTGAACGTGCTCCCTCAAATCTCTTCTTGAGCTTCTTGTTGACAACTTCCTTCAACCACCTTAAATAGGTTAAGAAACCTAATTTAGGATTTAGAAAAACCCCTAAAATAGTCCCAACAGTGTACCTTCAAAACTATGAAATTAGGTTCTGGAAAGAACTGTCCAAATTTGGTACGTATACCATCGGTGTACCGTCACTGATGTTTTGGCTTAATTTGAGCTCTGTTCAGCCATCGATCCTCCGGTCTTTGCCGCAACTACCATCGACGCTTCACGATGTCCAGACTATCCTCCACATCTTGAATCGAGGCTGGAACTCCAACAAATTATCCTCCAGTTGATGAGAGGTGTTGACCCTATGGCTCCTCAATTGAACTCCATTCATGTCGCCCCGTGATAGAGTTCATGCTCCACCTCGTCATTCATCTCGACTCCCTCGGATTACTTTCCATCTTCCTTCGTTCCAGCTCCTCTACTATCATGTCGATGCTAGCTTCCATAAGTAGCACCTTCTAACAACTGGAACTTTGTCGACATCAATAACTCACCAAAACTGAAGTCCCTGACTATCACCTCACGTAAGTCTTGTCTGCCTGTCTTTGATTCTGTCTTCTACCGAAACGTGCTCCATTCTGTTGAGCTTCTTCACCCTTGGTTGGACCAACCAAGAAGAAGGTACGCTTTTCTCGAGATTCAAGCTCCTGAACCTGTCCACCTTCGTGTCGACACTAAGCACCTCACATACCTGCATCCGCGAGAAGATAATCATGTACTATGCACGACACGATGCCCCACATCTTACCATGAACTGTGCAAATGGAGATGTACCCTTCTCAACTTGAATTTGTTGCACTCTTTGATCTCCTTCCTGGCTTGAACGCTGAAACTGATGTCATTCCGTTAACATTTTACAAACCACCCGTCACCAAAATCGGATCCTTAGGCAATCCTAGCTGGAGACTGACTAGATGTTATGGGACCGACAGACTGACCTTTACTTTTTGATGCAACTCCATTCGTCGCTTTGTCTCGACGAACCAAACCTTATCCCTCAAATCATCTCGAATGCAACTCTTGACAAGTTCTCGACGATCCACAAACTCAGTGTAAATATCCTCAAGCCTCCATAGATGTTTACGGCCGTCCTGTACACCCAGCGTCTTGAGCATGTACATGCACATATATATCTCCTCGAGCCAGTAGTTGGGCATCCTTCAAACTTCGAATTTTTCTCCCAAACATACTACGACAACCATATCTGTCAGCTTTCTTTCTAATACCTAGTTGTTCATACTCGGTATATGATGACCCCTTGAGAATGAGCTTCTCGCGAGACTCTGCTGTCAAGTGTATGCCTCCGATGTCCATAACTCGTTGTCCTTGTTGCCATTATTACATATCCAAACATGTCGTCCTGATATGACATGAAGATCCTCCTCCGTGGAGTGGCATGATATAGGGTAGGCATATGGTTCCAAACCCGCGGTTTTGATCCGGCCGAACCGTAAAATGTTCAAACAAGCCGGTTCCAAAATTTGGAATTTAAACGGGACATGCAGGGACGGATTTGTGACAGTAACAGGGCGAGGCGGGTCTATTTTTAAAATAAACGGGGTCCGGACCGACCCGTTTCTAGGGATATATTTTTTATAATCAATTTTGAAATTTTTTGCTACTATAGTTTATAGGTAATAGAACAAGTTATTGTTTAGTAACAAATTCTAGAAATTTGGGAAGACATAAGACTTGTTTTGTTTTATAGATAACAGAAATATGTAAATTTACTATTCTAGATTTTTTAAAACTTTTAGACCCGTTTGGACCCGCGGGTGACCCGATTCGGACCTGTTTCGAACGGGTCGAGCCCGTTCCGGTTTCAAATTTTTTGGACCCGTCCCGCCAATTAACGGGTCCGGTCTGGGTCCATAAAATTTGGGCCCGGTTCGACCCGTGCCCACCTCTAGCACGATATGACATCTCCATGTCCAAGATCCAATCACCGTCATGACACATGTCACAAGTTTTCTCTACATCGGTTGATGCAATGATGAGATGTCTCATAGCTACAAAAAATTATTATCATCCTTGCCTTTAGCCTTCTTATTTTTGAGCATCATGCAATCCTGTTTAAAATAACCCTTTTGGCCATAGTGATAGCATGCCTTCTTGTGGTCCGCATTAGCAAGATCCACAGAGCTCTCGTATTCTCGACTGTGACTAGAGTCTTACTTTCTGGAATCCACAAGAACGGGCTCCTATCACAATTATGTCTGCTTTGTCGAATTTTCTTATTTAGTAAAATGCTTTTGACTGCCTTCATCGTGACAACTCCGTTAGGCACGAAGTTTCTTATAGACACCACCAACGTCTTCCAACTATCTGACAGAGAACTCAAAAGCAACAAGGCCTGAAGCTCATCATCAATCACCATATTCATTGTCGATAGTTGATTGATGATACCCTAAACTTTAATCAGATGATGTGCCACCGAGACACCCTCCGTGTAGTTCAAGTTAACGAGTTGTCGAATAAAAAATGTCTTGTTACCAGTCGTCTTCTGTTCGTACATCGAATGTAGCTTCGCCCATAATACTTTTTTCGAACTCTCTACAGACACGTGATAAAATACCGAATTGTCCAGTCATTTGTGGATGAATCAAATAGCCTTCTGATCCAACCATTTTTTAGTCATCAACAGATTTGTCCAATGACTTGGCGTTGTCACCCTCCAAAGGACCATGTAATAATGTATATCCTCCATCTATGGTCGCACCTTCCCTCTTGAGAACCTAGGGGCTCTGATACCAATTGTTGGCCCTAAAATATTGCAGAAGTAATATCAAATCACCTAACAAACTCTCGTCTCATGCAAGCACCAAATAAACCAAACAACGTATATGTTTGATGACTATGTCACATGCACAAATACCAATCTATATATCTCAAAATACAATATTGATTACAAATTTGTTGAACTCTTTGCCCCAAAGTTCAACCCCTCACCAATCTCAAGAAAGAAGAAGATTGCAAGGAAATCACTAGCCCACCATGTGATGATCTCCCTGAACGATGAAAATGACTCCCCAAATAAATCTTCTCTTCAGACTATCTCGAAAGATGAGTCCTCAGAACAAAGTACAAACTTTTCTTAGATTTATGTGGACTAGTACCCTCAAATCTCCCTTGAGCTCTTGTTGGCAACTTCTCTCAACCAACTTAAATAGGTTAAGAAACCTAATTTAGGGTATAGAAAAACCCTAAAATAGCTCTAGCAGTAATCATGGCCGTCTAGATTTGATCACACGATCAAAACATGATAACTTTTGGGCCTACATCTGAACAAGTTCGCAACTGGCAATATGTACGGTGCACCGCCAGAACCATAATATTAGGTTCTGGAACGAACTGCCAAAATTTTGATATATTGTCGATATACTCCACTGCTGTTTTGGCTTAGTTTTAGCCTAGATTCAGCCATCGATCTTTTGTCATTTTCGTCACAACTCCCGTCGATGCTTCACGATGCCATACTATCCTTCCAAACTTCAAATTGACGCTAGAACCCCCAACTCGTTGGGTCTCGTGAAACTTACTTCTTAAGAAAACAAAGAGCCACAAGTAGGGGTAAGCATTATTCATGTTTTGGATCGAGAATCGAACCAAACCGAATAAGAGATTCGGTTCAGTTTGAAAAAAATCGGTTCGGTTTCGATTTTGAAATAGTAAAATTCCTTGTTTTGTTTCGATTTCAGTTTTGGCTTTTAGTTTTAGTCTAAAAGTCGAAACTAAAAACCAAATAAGAATTATGCAATTATTAATACCTGCAATTTTATGTATAGTTTATGGTTCAAATGTGTATTTTTTGTTGTATATTTGAAAACGACAGTTCTATGTATATGTTTTAAACATAGTTTCCAGTATTGGCCGATAACGATTCGATATGTTCGATACCGATATAATTTGGCATGTCCCGACCCGTTTCCGATCTCTGCAGATATTGTTTGATACCGACAGGTACAACTTTTTGTGCATCTTTTACAGTCAATTCGGAAGAAAAATTGACAAAAAAAATCAACGAGGGTGTAAAAGCATAGTAGGGTTGTAAAGGTGTAAATGAAAAAAAAATTATTTATCGCATGTAAACCAATCAGTAAGGGTAACTATTATTTTAATTAATTTTAAAACTATTAAAAAATATTAACATTATGCCCAGATATATAAATAAAATTCTAATTTTTTAAATTTATAATTATTTGCTTTCTAATACCAAAAATTTAATCTGATATTCTGATCCGAAACTTTCGATACTGTCTATACCACCGGTCCCGATACTCACAGGAAGAGTCCAATATTGATATATTACTCGAACCTTGGTTTTAAAGTCCAACTTTGATAATTGAATGACTAGTCAAATTTGGGCCAAAGTGTGAAATACAACAAACAAGTGAATAACGATTAGAATGTTTTAATATAGTTTAACCACAATTCAACTTTGGGTTCGACCCATAAAAAAAAAGCCCAATCCAAGAAACCGAATAAACGATTTTACTACCGGTTCATTTCGGTTTTTGCTTTTTAAAATTTTGATTATTCGATTTTGACTATTCGATTCAGTTGAAATCGAATAAATCGAATGCTCACCCTAGCCACAATATATTTTCATTCCTAATGCATTTATGAGAATAGGTTTAGACTCCATTTAATCCTTCCAAAGATTAGATCATTGATTTGTTTATAATATCTCAAATTCATGTATCAAGTTGGACATGTGTGATATAGATGCTCCAGCTTGAGATGGAGTGTCTACTGGAGCATCTAGATTTGTCATTCTTGAGTGTCTATACTTATATTTCTTTGTATGGGTGAGCATTTGTTTTTCGTTTTCAACCAAATGAAAATAGTCAAAAATGAATATACCGAAATTCTAAAAATTTAAAACTGAAACCGAACAGAAATTAGTCATAACCGAAACCGAACCGAACCGATAATTAATCTACTTTATCGGTTTGTTCAATTGGACTATTTTTTGTTGTTTAATTGGTCGGATCCAAAGTTGGAATTATAGTTACATTATATTAAAAATTATAATTTTTATACATATTTTTGTTGTATTTTAGAGGTGGACCTAAAATTGGATTGATTGTTAAATTATCAAAGTTGGACTTTAAAATACATACATAGAACTGTTGTTTTCAAATATACACATTTTATCATAATACATGCATAAAATTGAAGATATTTAATAATTGTATAAGTTTTATTTGACTTTGGGCCAAAATAGAAAGCCAAAACCGAAACCTTTTTTTTTCGCACCAATTTTTTTTCAAACCAAACTAAATCTTTTATTCGGTTCGGTTCAGTTTGATCTCAGTTGTCAAGTAAGTCAAGCCTGGCCAACCCGAATTAGGGTGGGCCGGACCTCTTAGTCCCATGAACTATAACGTGCCGGACCTAAGGGTGGAGATATAAGCCCAGTCCGGCACGTGGCCCACGGTTCGGTGGGCTTCAGATCGGGCCGAACTGGGCCGGGCTTGGAATTCAAACAATGGTTTCAATGTTTCTTGGTTTCATGGAATTCAAACATCATGGCTTCAATGTTTCATGGTTTCATGGAGTTTTTTTTTTTTTTTGGTTTCATGGAGTTCAAACATCATGGCTTCAATGTTTACCGAAACCAGCTGCAAGTTATGCTGCCTTTTGGTGATGTTTGATGGTCCTTCCTGTATTGTTTTGCTGATTCAAACATCATCAAAGCTTCCAAGTTCCAATTACACTTAATAGCATGCCCATAAGCAACCTATTTGAAAAAAAGGCTTTGTTGTTGTACTTGATCTATCCCACTTTATTAGCCATCTGACTAACTATTTTGCTTTCCTGAAAGGCAACTCATATTGTTTTATTTGTGTTTATTCTACTTCACATGTTTTAAAATAAGAATATTTTATCAAATATTTTTATTTAAAATATACAAACTAGCATATTCTTCACTATTTTAAAAACTAACAAAAATTCTCATTCTTTTATAAATCAGCCAATTTTTTGGTTAAATAGAGATAGTATATCTTAAAATTTTATTTATTCCATACAAGGGAATGGAACATTTGCTAGTTTTTTTAAAAAAAGTTGGAATATATACTAATTTTTATATTTTGAGTAGAGACATTTGCTAAAATATTCTTTTAAAATTCCACAAGTTTAAGGATGATCTGGCTTGCAATATTGAATGCCAATTGTTACATAACATGGATCTTTAGATAATTATCTTTTTTACTTTATTTAGGTAATAGAAGTATGGCATCTTATTGGTTGTTTCATTCTGCTTCTAGTGACAAAGTTACTGGAATGAAAGAAGGTTTTTCATCTATCTTTTCTTTTTCTGGTTTTGGATCGGATCGGCCGACTTCGAATCGGGGTAGATTCGGACTTCGGATCAAATCGGATCTCTCTTGTGGACTGAAATATGAGACCCGACACATCATAGTATACTGAGATGGGTCAGTCCGGACTCAAGTTTATTCGAACAGACCGGCACATATATTTTTTTTTTTGTGTCGAACTCGTGTCAAGTTGGACTTCGATCCAATTGACAAGTCTAGTTCTCGGTCCAAAATCAAAACCAAAATATTGTACAGGGTCTAAAGAGGGAGGCTAACCCCTTATAAAAATGTACTTACATCACATCATCAATGAAACAATGCCATTGAGTTATCATTCTCAACGATTTGTTCAATAGTGGAGACCCTATCTCTTGTCAAACTATATTCATGGAAAATAAAAAAATTGCTGTACGGATAAAAATTTGTATGAAATTGATTACAACGTAAAAAGTTTTTGAAATTAGGAACAACGATAAACATAGCCAGACCGTCTGGCGAAAAATGAGCATGTTCAAATTCCGCCAGACCATCTGGCTAAAAATGAGCTTGGGTTGGTTTTTCGGGTTTGGTTGGTTTTCATTGGTTTTCTTATTTCACTTGGTTTGGTTTGGGTTGGTTTTTATTTGTTGGTTTTTATTTTGCCTTGTTTTTTTTGTTTTGGTTGATTTTGATGTGGTTTTCTTTATGTTGGTTTGGGTTTTGGTATTTTAATTTTAGTTTTTTTAGTTGTTTGTGCATTAATTATAGGACTGTGGTATGAAATAGCCGTTGCAAATGAACGTTGTAATTGTAATGTTGGAATTGGAACGTTGGGAGAATCTTACAACGGTTAAAAACTTGCCCACCTCTACCCAAGAAACAAACATAAACCAAACAACTAGAAAACTAAAAATAAAAAAACAAAACCCAAACCAACATGAAGAAAACCAACCAAAAAAACAATAACATCAAAATCATCCAAAACAAAAAAAAACCAAGGCAAAATAAAAACCAACAAATAAAAACCAACCCAAGCCAAACCAAGAGAAAATAAGAAAAACAATGAAAACCAACCAAACCCGAAAAACCAACCCAAGCTCATTTTTAGCCAGACGGTCTGGCGGAATTTGAGCAAGCCAGCCAAAAAAAAAAAAATCAACATCAAAATCAACCCAAAAAAAGACCAAGGCAAAATAAAAACCAACAAATGAAAACCAACCCAATCCAAAACAAGAGAAAATAAGAAAAACAATAAAAACCAACCAAACCCGAAAAACCAATCCAAGCTCATTTTTAGCCAGACGGTCTGGCTATATTTATCGTTGTTCCAAAATTCGAATTTTTTTTATGTTGTAATCAATTTCATACAAGTTTTATATGTACAACAAATTTTTGCCTGAAAAATCCTTGTACTCTCCTCGCTTCTCGCCGGTTCCTTTATTTTCCATATAACCCCACTTTGGCATGGAGACGTTTTCTTCCAAATTTATTCATATAAAGCATAAATAATAAATATTACAGTTTCGGCATTGATAATTTAGTAAAAAAAAAATACTTGACATTGCTAAATATGACAGCAACAAGTATTAATGTTTTTGTATGCTTGTTTTACTCAAAAACACAATGATGTCGTTATTGTATTAAATATATATATATATATATATATATTATATATATATATATATATCTATATATATATATATATATAATAGAGCGGATCTAAAGAGAGTCCAAGGGGGGCAACGGCCCCTCCAAGATTCTCAATTTTTTTCTTATATTTTTATGGATAGCTACTTAAAATATAGGGTTTTACACTAACTACCCCTATGTTTTTGATTTATAACACGGGGTACCCCCTTTTAAACTATTTACACTGACCACCCCTACTTTTTTGGTTTATTACACGGGTACCCTTACTTTAAGATAAAAATAAAAAATTATACACTAACTACCCCTATTTTTATTTTATTTCTAAAGGGAGGGGGGTGGTCAGTGTAATAAACAAAAAACACGGGGTACCCCTTGTTATAAACAAAAACATAGGGGTAGTTGGTGTAAATAACCATAAAATATATGTGCGGCAATTTTTTTTTTTTGCACAGAAGGTGCAAATATTTTCGACAAATACCGGATAGATAGAATAGAAACTTGTAAATCTATTTCCAGATAGGTCTGATATATTTTATACATAGAAAATTTTAAATGTTATAATGACTCCATATATAGCGGTCCACCAAATATTTAAAAACTAAGATATGATAAATTTGTTTTGAGATTTGATTTGATTACATTTATCTAAACATATATTTCAAATATATTTTATGAATTTTTATTATTCTAAAATACATTAATTAGCTTATTCCTTTTTCAAAAGATTTACCAAAATAAGATAATGTGAAATATTTCGTCCGAAAAGAAAAAAAAAAAATTTGACCGCCTCTTTATTCTCTATATCTCCATCTCTCCTTCTCCAGGTTCTCCTTCAACCTTGTTCCAGAAAAATCTCAAGACATATTTAGCTTATCCCTTTCTCAAATTTTCTTTGCTTTTCGGCGGAGCGACTATATTTTCTATTCCTGGTACGATGTCTATTTTTACAATAACACTCTTGTTAATTAGATTTATTTTTTTCTCTCTTCATAAGTGATCTTAGTGATATTGATGCATGAAAGAATATTGCTTGCTATTTTACAAATTCTACATATTAAATTGTTAAATTTTTTTGTAGTCATTGAAAATCATGTTATTGTCTTTTTTTTTAGTTTCATGTTTGGATCTTATTTTTACAGGGTTATTGTGAACTTGGTAATGAAATGGAAAAACATGTTACAATTGATAAGTTTTTTCAAAAGAAGAGAAAAATAAATTAAATTCGGCCACTCCTAAAGCGTATTGTCATCCCATAATAATGAGATTCTTCCATCTGAAATTCCTTCAAAAATTTTAAAGAACGTCGAGTTCTATTTAAGTAGATATTTGCATTTGACTAGGTATCGTTTATTTAAATATCTTTTATGAACAAATATTTCTTTCCTTCTTTGTATCACTTTGGAAATATTGACTTTATTTTTTTATTCATTCTTGTTCGAGTTCAATTAAGAATTTTTATATACAATTATACGGCCCCGCAAGAATATAATTCCTGGCTCCGCCCCTGTATATATATATAATATATTATATATATATATATATTATTATATATATATATATATATATGGGAGCGGATCAAAAGCCCCCCTTAGAAAACCCCCTAAAACCCCCCTCACTCTAATTCGTAATATTAATGTTAATATTAATGTTAATAAATGTTAATGTTAATATTAAATTTTTTATATTTTTTTTATATTAATGTTAATGTTAATATTAATATTAATGTTAATGTTAATGTTAATATTAATTTTAATGTTAAGTTTAATGTTAATTTTAGTATTTAATGTTAATATTAACATTAATATTAACATTAAATTACGGATTAGAGTGGGGGGGGTTTTAGGAAATTTTCTAAGGGGGGGCTTTTGATCCGCTTCCTCTATATATATATATATATATATATATATTATATAATATATATATATATATATATATATATATATAACTGTAAATGACCTCTAGCCTAGTGGTTAAGAGATGCATGCGGTCCGAGTGGTCAGGAGATTGATTTCCGGTGGGAGCGTTCACCACAATTACCTTCTTTCAAAAAATATATAAATATATAACTTAATACCCTCAATTATTCTAGTTTTTTTTAAACTTAAAACGCTCGACTCATCAATTTTTTTTAACTTGATATCATAAATTATAATATTAGATAACTTAATACTTTAATATAATTGCAACTTAATATCCTAACATTGTTAACGAAAAATCCTATATAACAAAAATACCCTCCTTATTCGTGGTCAATTCAAATATCATGAGAGGGGAGGGGAGGAATAATTTGGTCAAAATATTATTTATTTTGGTTGAAACCGAAAAATTAATCCATAACTGATGCAAAATATCATCTTGAAAATATTCCATAGTTGAAGTTAGTGATTGGTATAAAATTAAAGTTTATGATATCAAATTGAAAATGTTGAATAGTTGAGGGTATCCAATTAAACTTATGACTTTTTTTTTTTACACCTTATCTCTGTTATGAAACCCTAGAAATAATTTCTAAAAAAAATGTACCATGATCATGTTTGCCTTGACCCAAACCAGGATTCCAGCTCCGGTCTACTATTGTCTATTCTCTTCTTCTACATAATAATTTAACTTAGGGATTTTAAGTATTCTAAGTAATTCTATTCCAAAACGTTTTATAGGATAGAGAGGCTGTTTCTGCGACTCGAACCCACATATTACTATGATACATTCACGAAGATTACTATTTTGTAAGTTATGGATATTCTTATGATTCATCAAACAACAAAACCAAAGAAAAATGTTTTAATTAACAGGAAATTACCATAGCCGAGGAGAACGGAGTTGAGGGACGCGAACACGGCGCACGCGAAGACGTACTTCTTCCTTGTGCTCGCGCTCGTTTGCATCCTCCGAGGAGGACCTCCTCCTCCTCCTTCAATGCCACCATTCTCGGACATTCTAAGCTCTGCCAGACCCATTATAATTCTATCACTCTCTCTTAATATTCTTCCTCCTCTTCTCCTTTCTTCATGCATTTTGTAATGGTCCTGAGGAGAAGAAAGAGAAGATGGCATCCATTTGTTTGTTGCACGACAGGGAAATTTTCTAGCAACGAGGAAAGCGTTTTTTGTTTACCGTTGTTGCAGAGAGACAGATGTTCGGGTCAGGTTAAGTGGGCATGATCTATTGGCTATATCTTAACAATAACAACACAATCAATGTTTTAAAAAATAGAAGGGGGGAGGGTCGTGGGATGGTCCTTGGGGGTCACCTACGACCCACCTCTTGCAGGTCACGTTGGACATAAAAGGTTATCCAAACTGAAAGTTTTGTCGGACTTACCCTGAACTAGTTCTCCATAGTACACAACTATAATATATATATATTATTATATAAATATATATAAAATATATATATATATATATATATATATATTATATATATATATATATAGAGGAAGGATAGACATTTCCACAATTTTTGTATCCCCATGCACCCCATGTTCACATCCGTTGGATGTGCTTTAAGTCATCTAATCTTAACCATTGGTAAATCAACGGTTAAGATTAGATGACTTAAAGCACCATCCAACGGTGCAAATAGGAGGAATGCATGGGGATGCAAAAAATGTGGGGATCTTGATCCTTCCTCATATATATATATATATTATATATATTATATATATATATATATACTACTACTTAGAAGCAGTGTTGTCAGAGCCAGACCAGACCGGTGGTCCGACCGGTTTTGACAAAAATTTCGGTCCGATCTGATGTGAACCGAAATTTTTGAAGAATTGTCGATTTTTTTCCCGGAACCGGGTTTAATTAGTGAACCGTCCGAACCGGTTCGCAATTGAACCGGAAAGTTTGGTTTTTTTTAATTAAAAAAAAAAACTCAAAAAATTTGTTGTGTGAGATTTGGACCATTTGGTTCTTGATTTGGTTTGAGAGACCTTATAGTTGTAAATTAAACCAAACCAAACATGCTAAGAAATAACCCAAAAAGTAAATATGGATATGTTATCTATTTGAACCAAACCAAACAAAGTCTAGTTGAACTCCGGTTGAACCCCGGTCCGACCTATACAAAAAAAAATCGGTTCAATCATCGGTCCGGTTTTTAAAACATTACTTAGAAGTTATGCGTGTTTACCACAGTGGAATCATCATCAAGAAGCAAATTTATTAACCTTGATTGCATGTAAAGTCAAATTAAAACAAGTCAAAAGTCGGGGTCAAAACAGTTGGCCAGAATTAAAAGCCCAAAAAAGCTACTGGTTCACGGGTCCGGTTCAACCGGCCAGCTCGGTCCGATTTTAAAACATTGCAACAAAATGACTTGTACATAAATTTATATACTTGCTCAATCTTTATATTTGTGAGAATTATAAAAATTCCACATATACATTAAAACAATGTACTGATACGAGATATAGTGCAATGCACACGAGATTAGGTAATAAGTGAACATGTGTTGCTTTTTGGTATGAACTACAGGTGTTCATGATTAACCTAGAACTTGGTCGGTTCAGTTATGCTTTCTAAATAATTTTACGTGTCGGTTACAGTACATGATTTTCTCTTTATTTAACCGACTCTTGTATATACTAGTAATTCACATGTATTGCACGTAAAATAATTGTTTTCTCTGATATTGTCAAAAAATAGTTTAAATATTAAAAACATTTGAATCAAGATTTGTTATATATGTTTATATTTTAATTACAATTTGTTATAAATATATTTGTAGATAGTTAGATAATATAAGGTCGTTAGGCTATTAGTTATAACTTTTCTCTCTTAAGTGTTAATTGTGATGGCTCATTTAGACTAATTTCTAATTATAACTAAAAGTTAATTCGTATTGAAATTATAGGATATACATACGGCTTACACGACACATTTTCTTGAGTCGTTTTGAAGCCGCTTATATATACCGGTCACCTTTATGTGCGTTGTAAGCACAAAAAAAAGAGAGAAAAATATTTAGTATTAACATAATTTAAATTTGATTCGAATGTATGTTAATTATGGTTTGTTATAGATATAATTTTTCAAATTTTGGATACGTGTTTAGTGAGATAATAGCATTAGTTAGTTTAAATATAATTTGAATATTTAATATATTTTATAATTTGTTATAGATTTCTATATGAGTTTGAATATTTGTTCAGGCAGCTAGAATGATTATAGAATTTTTTTAACTACATGGGGACATACGTAGTAGTTAGATAATACTAAGTAATTAGTTCAAATATAATTTGAATATTGAATATTTTTAGGATTTGTTTTTTTAGGATAATATTTTTAGGATTTGTTATATGTTTAGGTAGTTAGAAGAATTTTAGAATTATAGAATTTTTTCTTAACTATGCGAGGAGACACATACGCAGTAGTTAGAATTTTTTGATTTTTTTTGCAAAAAATTTACATAGATAATAAAGAAATATATAGATATTACGTATGGGATAATAACTTTGCAGAAATACAGAAACATATGCATATTGCAAATAGTAATGATCGTATGACAGTATGAGTGCATACACTCATACTGCTAATACTAATGTAATTAGTCCAATTGTGTGTGTGTGTGTGTGTGTGTGTGTGGAATTTCAAAAAAGAAAATTTAAAAAATTATTAATTGATGAAGGATATATATACCGCTTAGACGGCTTATTTTCTGAGTCATTTTCAATTTTCTGCCTCTCTAAATATAGATTGAAGAGTTATTATATATAATATTAATGGGTTATATAATATATGAGTTACTAGGTTAGACATATAAAATGGGTTAGTAATTGGTGACCTATATGTCGAGGGCTAGGCTCGGAGGCTCAGGCTCGAACCATCTAAACTTCTTTATGGGCTTCTATTCGTGTTTGGCCTATGCTCGAGCGAGTAATATATGTTTTTTTTTTGTGAGGAACTAGATCAATTATTCATTAATTCCCGCCAAAAGGCGGTCACCAGCTAACCACTGAATAATACATTCAGGAGGATCAACAAAAATTGAAGAAGCCTTTTCCTGCAAGGCATAACTAGCCAAGGTGTGCGCTACTTGGTTTCCAGTTCTACGCCACGAACATGAAAGAGAGATTACTACATAATTGGATATCCTTACGGATGAGCAAGACCACGTATGATAGCTTCCAAGGGATTAGAGATGAGTCCCCTTTGAGTATTCTGTTGACTAATAATGAGTCCCCTTCAATGACAATCTCCCTCGCATTAAACTCTTGGGCGAGGCGAACTCCAGTATGAACCGCTAGTAGTTCTGATTGCAAGTTGATGTCAGAAACGTGGTTGATAGTGCTGTAGTCAGTTCTGGCACCCAGGAATGTCCCATTCGAATCCCTAACAATAGCAGCCGCCACAATAGATGATTGAGATGTAGACCCATCCACATTTATCTTAAGGGAGCCCTCTGTTAGGGGAGACCATGATACAGGCATAAGAATACTGTTGCGACATTCATGGAGCTCCTTCAATCCCCATTCGCATAGGAGTTGAGAAAGTTTGCTGCCGAGTGAGCTATACGCTGGGTATTAGGCTTTATATGTCAAAAGATACAATCACCCCTGGCCTTCCATATTGCCCATAAAATAGCCGCACCCCACTAGGGGTGAGCATATAACGGTTGAAAACCGAAAACCAAACCGAACCGAACCGAACCGAAATATGACAAACGGTTTGGTTTTTCGGTTATCGGTTCGGTTTACGGTTTAAAATTTGAAAATTTGAAATAACGGTTCGGTTTTCGGTTCTTAATCCGAAAAATCGAACCGAACCGAAAACCGATTTAGATTTAGTAATTTATCAAACTACTCACAATATACATATAATAATGTTTATTAATCCCTAACTGAGCGCACTCTCTTCTCCTATTCTATGTCGGTGCTTCTTTGAGCACTCTCTCTATCTACCCTCTATCTACCCTTAATCTATATATACTAATATCTTTCACTCTATGTGATATAACAATTCATAAATACAATAATGTCATATATTTTTAAATTTTGTTTTATTTAAATAGGCTCATTTTGCTAAAAACTTGAAGGCCATGCACATTGGTCCATGAAACCGAACCGACCGAAAATCGAACCGAATTAATTCGGTTCGGTTTTGTTCGGTTTTTATAAAAACGGTTCGGTTTTTGGTTTTGAGAAATACGGTTTACGGTTATTTCGGTTTTTTCCATATTCGGTTCGGTTTGAACCGAACCGAACCGATGCTCACCCCTACACCCTACCGAAATACTTCGTGCGCATTCACATCATTCAACCAGTGAATCAATAAAGACCTGACGCAGCTTTGAAAGTCTATCCGCAGACCGATAGGAATAATGAACCAAACCTCCTTAGCGACATTGCAATGAAGGAAAATGTGATCTTCCTCTTCCTCTTGAAGGAGACAGAAGGGGCACGAAGGGTTGATAGAGGGGACCCTTTTATGAATGGACGAAAGCAGGGGAAGAGCACTATTCAAGAGTCGCCATATGAATATTTTAATCCTTGGAGCAATTCCTTTCAATCTCCAGAGCACTTCCTATTTGATTTGAGAAGTAGATTGTTCAGAGTTTCCGGAAGATTGAATACGGATGTTCTCGTATAGAGATTTAGAGAAGAACTTCCCCGACTTGACCCTAGTCCATATCAGCTTATTCACAGAGGCTGATATCAGTGATCGCCTTGGCTTCCATGGGGGGAGAATAGGGAATCAATGAGCGGTCGATTCCATACTCTAGTTAATGGGTCCATCAGGTCCCTAACAAGTTTAGGCCCATACGGAGAGGTAACAGAAGGGGACATATGGTATCCAGGGATGCCAGGGACCCATGGTTCAGTGGCTAAGTCAAACCACCCTCCTCTAACCTTCCAACAGAGATTACCATCCAAGAAGCGACGGGCATTTAGCATACTCTACCATGTCGGGAAAGCACGTTTGCGCCTGGGTTCCAGCCAAAAGGATCTGTTTTGCAGATAGACACCCCTCAGCATTCTAGCCCACAACTGGTGCGGATCTGCCAAGAATCTCTAGACAAGTTTGCCTACCAGCGAATCATTCATCCACTTGGGATATCTGAAACCGAGTCCCCCATCCCGTTTTGGCTTGGTGAAATTACTCCAAGCAGTGAACTGTAATTTCCTGTCCCCCACTTCGTGACCCCACCAGAAAGATCGAGACATCTGCCCCAGTTTACGATAAATAGTAGAGGGGATCTTATATGTAGACATCGAGTAGACGGGAATAGACCCCAACGTTGATTGTATAAGAACAGCTCTCCCAGCATGTGAGAGAGTTTTAGACTTCCAACCTTTCAGGCGGCTACTCACTTTGTCGAGGAGGCTGTTATACGAAGAGAGCCTGCCTTTAGGATGAAGAAGCGAGTAATATATGTTGATAAAAGAAATTTCCAAAGAGATTACAATGAATATTTATGCGGTTTTTGTATCAACCTTGCTGCTTTATTTAAACCCTAACATGGTAAACAAAGTAAGCATTTAGGGATTTAGGGTTATATATCCCTTGGTGAAATATAGATATCCCTCTTATCTTCTTCAAAAGGTATGCACTTTTTCTACCAAAAAAATGCCAAAATTTATACCTACCTCAATGTAGATCTAACATGGCGATTGGAGTGGCATCCTAGGAGTTATCCCCACCCCTCTTACGTGTGTTCGTGTTATCGAGAATATAGGAAAGTGACAGGGTCAAGGAGTTTTTGTGATCTATGGATGAAGAACTCCATTGATATGATCTACAAAGCATTTTAAGAGTCCTAGTGGTGAGAAAATATCATTAGATTAACGTCCACAATGGGACTATATATACTTAATTTATACTTCTTTATAACAAATACTTGTGCTCTCTCAGAGTTTCAAGCACTTACTTTGAATGTTGAATATGTTACACACATAAATGTGCTAGGCGCATTTGACTACCCAAATGCTGGGAATGCGGTGTGACTCGAAAATCAGAGTTGGCCCATAAGGTACGACATTGGACTGAGCCTATATATCTTAAAAGGGAATTCTCATGTAAGGACTGAACTAATTCCAATTATCTATATCCCATGATCCCACCTCCTACCCCATGTGGGACTAAATTTCCAACTCCATTGTCACCCCCTTTTGAGGGCTCAATTGAAAAAAGATACAATCTAACAATCTCCATCTTAGCTCATTTTTGCTAGCCAAAAACCTTAGCATCCATGTTACCTTTGTTTGTTCCCGCTAGCCAAACAATCTAAGAACCCCTGCTACCTTTGCTCGTTTTTGCCAGTCGAACAACCTTAGCACCCATGCTACCTTTGTTCAATCCCGCCAGCCGAAGTTCCAGGAGATCCAACATATTGTCATTCCGATCCGTTCAACACAGAACTAAATCGATATATTCATCCATACCACCATTATGTGTCAACCACAGCTTCTTGCTCCACCTTGGACGCATCAAACCTACCTTTGAAGCCAATCCACATAGTTGCATTTGCAGATAACTCCACCTTGAGAAGAGAGACCATATCTTCATGTATATGCATGAAAGTTCAGCACCTTATGTCTTGAACCAATTAGAGTCGTTCAAACCAGTCCCGTAATCATGGGCTCTGATACTTTTTGTTGCGAACACAGTGTGACCCGAAGCAGAGTTGGTCCATGAGGTGTGATATTGGACTGTGATCATATGTCTTAATAAGATTTGACCACCCAATGGCATCATATGCCATTCACCCAAATAGAAAGGTGATTGCCTTTCTTTTTTGCTATGGGTTTACTGGAAGTATTGTATTTTGAGGGGCCTAGATGATTTTGGTATCAAACTTTCCTGAAAGAGTATTTGATTTGCCATCATGGATAATACTCTTTTTATTTGCCATCATGGATAGTATGGCGGTCATATTGCAAGGCCTTCAAGAAGGATATGATAATCATCCATTTGTGATGATATCAAAAGATATTGTCAAACGGTCTTACTAAAGGCACAACAGCCTTATTTAGTGGTATCATAAACTAAGAGACAACACACATAAGTTAGAAATTTATTAGGGGCTAAAACAATATTTGTTATGGGGGCAAGACGACTCTCTTTCTCTTCTCTAACACAACATCCGTCTCTTTCTCTTCCTATTTTTCCCTCTTCCTCTTATTCTTCTACCCTACTTGGAGATGATACACACCAAAGTTCCTTCCCAATAATGGTAACTTTTCTTTTTCTCTTCTTCTTCTATTTTTTTTTCCAAAACTAGGATTTTTTTTATTCTTAGATTTTATGTTCGTTTCATGTATTTTAAACACCATTTAGTATATTTTAGGTTATTGATTTTCCAATGGGACTTTTTTCTGAAATTTTGAACCCAATTTTAGGGATTTTGAGCTTCAGAAATCGGCAAAGTCCCATCTGAGATGAAGCAGGGTTGTCAGATTGACGGTCCTGATTATTGTTAAGATTGGCAAAATTATGCTAGTCCTAATTGGTAGAACTATCAAAAGGCGGAGAAGTTTTTGACTTAGGACTGCCAAAATTTTGATAGTCCTGACTATAATCTGGATTGCCAAATTATGATAAGCACCAAAAATTTAGCAGTCAAGTTCATGGATTTAGTAGTATGTGTTTTATTTCTACATATTGAATTGCTATTATTTTTTTGTTGCATTCGCGAAAGTCATGGAGGAAAAAACTATTGAAAGGGACAAGTTCAAGAAAAGAAAATAAAGCCCACGACGATTTTGGAGCACAGAGCACACCAACCTCAGCAGACATGTGAAGTACCCCTAAACATAACAAAGCTGGCGGCCACCTATCTGAATAGATTACTTCGACCACGTGCCACTGAAACACGTTCGAAGAAAAAAGCTCCTATATCTCCTACTTTATCTTCTTTTGATGATAACAAAGAAGTGTCCCAAATTTCGAAAGAGTCGAATTTCCATTCGAAAATTGTCGAGCGTTGAAAACCAAAATTTATGATTTGTCGTGTGTTAGAACTAGAGACGGGCTCATCTGCCTTACAAGTAATATGTCCGTCTGCTCTCAAGACTCTCACAAAATCAAATATCAATATATATGGGTCCAAATCAGAGGCATGTACTAGCAAGAAAAGTATATAATATTACATTGATACTGGATACAAGAAAACAAAAGCTATATTACACGAAATAAATACCTATAGAAATATGAAAAACACTAACAAAAAGTGACAACACTATCCTCAAAAAAATTATCTCATTAAAATTTTATCTATGGCCAAACTAAAACAGTCTAGGCAATCACAATGTACTCAATAGGTATATGGAAAATGTCAGAAGCGATAATAGGCTAGCTAGTTTCTCAGAGTACTTTGGTACCCCAAGATACATTCACTGTTGTATAAAGGCATAGGGGTTATTGTCACTACCCCATTTCTAGATAAAAAATATTTGGTCATTTAACATTATTTATATATTATGCATATTTATCTATTTATGTATGGTGTTAGTTATTAGTGGTTAGTGGACTAGACTATTTATTACACTTAATATTAGTGGACCCAATTGGACTTGACATGACACTTGGACCAACATATGAGACTAGTCACAATTAGGCTCATTAAGTCAATCCCTTTATTAATTAGAGATTAGATTAATCCCTTCATTAGGAATAGAAGCTTCCCACTAATTAAACATCCTTCATGACAACTCAATAGGGACATTTTTATCATTGTACATTGCATGGAGAGAGTATAGTAGCCGACCCTAATTTAAAGGAGGAGCATTCTCTCTCCCCTCTTCATTTGTGCCAATTTTGTTCCATTATGTATTCTTCCCCAAATTGATCCATTCTTCTATTAATCTATAGCCAAATCACTCTCACTCATTCTCATCGAATAAAGACATAGAAGCTTGGAGAAAGCAAGGAGCATCAAGGAGGAGGAGTTTGAATTAGCTTGTGTCTATTTGTGTCCTCATTGGAGGAGTTTGGGAATCCATATCTCCCAATAGGTATAACCTTCGAATCCCTCTCTAATTATATTCTAATTATTCAATTTGACCTTTAGGAATCCACCCATGGACTAGGATTACATATAGGAAGAAGAATTAGCTTCTAATGACCCCTGTGGTGAATGTTACTTTGAGTTTTGTGTCGAATTTGGGAGAAATCCGAGATTGGTACACCAAGTGTTTGTCATTTGGTAAATTAGGTCTATGTAGGCTTGTATTAGTTGGTAAGACTAGCTACATGTCCACAATTGGATATGAGTAGGCCGTATCATGATACGCTATAATATAGAGTAATTTTGGAGATTTTTTCTTCGACACTTGTGATACACATGTCATATTTCTCACAATATATTTTATTAGCTATGATTTGCATTAATTAGACTTTGATTAGTATATTAGTCATTTTTATATATTTTAGATATTTTTTGGTGAGCTTCGGTAGAAGTAACTTGGGCGTATCGCAAGAGTATCATGGAATATGGTGATACTAGTGTGGTGCACCATAAGTGTTTATCAAAATGCCATGATAGATGATGCATATTTGTGTGTGTGCACATATAACTATGTGTATCATAGATTGATGTAGAGTATCAATAGGAAGTTTTGTATTCCATATGTGTGTTGATACATGAGATACATGTTCTATAGGTGATCAAATATATGCATATGTATATCCATAGGTGTGGTGTATATACATGTATGTGGATAGTGTGAGTATATATACATATATGTATATATGTGTAATGTGTAGAGGAATGTGCCTATGTAACATAGGATACCAAATTGGTGTCATGGTGGATATCTTAGACTAGAGTGATATATGTACATATAAATGTAGGTATATAGGGGTATATAATTGTAAATGTGTGCCAAATAGGAGTATAGGGTGTATCTATGTGTGTGTGTGTATGAGATGAGGGGTAAGTTTAGTAGCAGCATCATGTAGTATTGTTTGCAGTAGGGACCTGCACCAGCACGTAGTAGCAGCATCTATGCAGTATCTAGCAGCAACAGTTATGCAGCAATGCAACTGCAGTAGCAGTAGCAGCATACAGCAGCATGAACAACAGCAGCAGCTAGCAATGCTAGCAGCCGCAGTAGGAGCAGTTGCACCTGCAATAGCACAGGTAGCAGCAACAGTAGCATTGATGTTAGCAGTAGTAATAGAAGCAGCTGCACTAGCAATAACATAGGCAGCAGCAGCAGTAGCATTGGTGTTAGCAGCAACAGTAGCATTTATTTTTAGCAGCAGCAGTAGCATTTTCTTTTAGCATCAGTGTTTGCCATTAAACCAGTTGTGAAATAAACTTTGTATTTAATTACAAACAGATCAGAGTACAATATAAGTTTTTGATATAATCATATGAGTACACTTTTGTTTTTATCTGGAAACTGTGGCGATGGAGCGAGTGATAATTATTTGACTCCGTTGACGATCTGACGATGATCTTAAACTCTCTGAAAGTCTGGGTTGCTCTGGAACGAGCAGCGATTTAAAGAGGATTGGAACTCTTGTAAGTGCTCTAGATGCTGAAGTGGTTGAAAAAATTGTTCAGTAAGTGGGGCTTCGAGCTTGGAGAGGTTGAATGAAGGAATAATCCTTCTATTTATAGGCAGCAGAATGATCTGCTTATGTGCGCATAGAGAACTTGTACGTAGGGATGCTACGTGGCTAACTTTATTAGGCGCATGGACGATGCGCCAGGTAGCTGGAGCTAAATCTGTTTAAATTGCATTGTTGAGCTACGGAGGAGCTGATATATGACAGCTATTGAGATTCGGTTGTTGCTGAGATCTTGGGTGGTTGGCATCCATTCGTAGGCAGAACTGAGTCAATGACACATGGTGCGTGCCCATTACTCAAAGATATTTGCAGGTTGATTTTAGTGGATGCGCCTAGGATCTGGTGCATAAGGACACTTAGCTCATGATTTTAGAAGCAAAAGCAAGTCTGGACGCATGGCCTTTGAAGTGCATGTAGAGTTCTTGGTGCGTGGCTATAGAGGCGCATACGGGTGATCAGTCAGCCATGTGGCGGGGCCTAGCCGTAATCGATAAAAGAGTGATGATTGCGTCTCTGACTGCTTAGTATTTGAGACGTGGGCTGCTGTCATTTCAATCACTCCAACATTAGATGCTTAATGGGTGACGAGCTTGGATGGGCGCATCCGTCCATTCATCACTAGGCACATCGGCATGGGGTGTATGGTGTTGAGGAGCGCATCCGCTACGTGGCATACCTCCTTTGGTCAGTTTTATCGAGTCTTTTTGAGGCATTAATGACTCTTTGACTTTAGATGAATTTGAAGTAGCAGATTTATCACTATTAATGTAGATTCATTGTACTAACTTCAGAGAAGTTGTCAGTTGGTGCATGGGCTTGATTTGCCTTGGCCTATAAATAGCTTCATGAATAGAAGTTCTTTTCTCATTTCACTTAACTTCTTAATAAAAATGAACTCGACCGATCCTCCCCCTTAGCAAGATGCTGCACTATGGGCTGTGGATCTCCTCGTTCGAAAAAGCTTTGGCGATGAACTCCTTCAGAAGACTGAGATGTGCCGAGTTTGCTGTTCGCGTCCGTGCTCGCTGTTGACAGCGTCCCTTCATGAAACGACAATGAGTGCAATGACGTTGATTACTGGGTTTGGGTTTTGTGCATCCCTATTTTTGTTATGCTTGAAGGGCCACATGCTGATGAATGTGCCTGTTGCATCCAAAGATCGGGACGGTCGTGCCCCGACTTATGTTAGGCTGAAAGAGCCACTAGGTTGGGATTGTTTACCAACCCACATTCTTCTCTATAACTACTTTATTAGCCGAAGCACTCGCATGTTGACGAAAAAATGATTCGCTCTGACGAGGAAGAGTGATGCGCCTATGCCGAGACATCAGAGTGATGCGTCTAGCTGTAGTTTAGGCTTCTTCTTTGTAGAAGACTTTTTATTGTAACGAAGAGTTTACATGTAATAGACTTTTATGTGAACTAATCTTCATGTTCCTCTTTACTTTGACGTCTTCTGATATGCCAACATCCTGTCTTGGGGCGCATGGTGCTTTGGGGCGCATAGGAGCTTTAGGGCGCATAAGAGTTGATGCGTCCGAAATTCCATGCTTCTACAAGACCCCCTTCAAAGTTTTCAAAACTTTCTGCCAAGTTTTAGAATACTTTATACCAAGAAGAATGGGTATTAGATGTCCTGGGCGCATGGCAGTTCCGTGCATGGCTATGCGGGCGCATACTCTCTTCGATTTAAATGAAGAAGATAACGCCTCGAACTCCAAGTGATTAATGATGATATGCTTTTGGAAGATATGCAGCCGTCAGTTTTACGAGACCCGAAGAGACGCTGACATCATACTTTTATCGGTTCACGTGCGTAGCTTAAGCCTATAAATAGGCGTCTGTGAGGAGAGAGAACTTCTATTTTTTCTTTTTCTTCCTCCTTAAGAGTTTTCTTTTTCAAGCAAAACCCTAGCTTTTGAGAAATGGTCCCCAAGACTCCCTGCGGTGCTACTGGCCGGGGCAAAGGCAAAGGCAAAGGTAAAGGCAAAGGCAAAGGCAAAGGCAAAGGCAAGAAGCCTATTGAGGCCGACGTCGAGGAGTCCCAAGTTGAAGCTTCAGATGAGTAAGAGTGTATAGCCCCTTTCGCTTCTGAACTCTCTGGGGTTGTCAGAGGTATGATGTAGCCTACCCCCCGTCGAGTGCGATGGTAATAATTTTATTGTCACGACCCGTACCCACCGTGAGGGTACGAGTACGTAACAGCGCCCAGCCTACGCCGCAGTATCGGCGGTAGAACGCTGTTCTAGGTCATGAACTATAACTACATAACATGAATATACTCTCCAAAGGAGGCCAACACAGAGGTACAACTCAATCACAAACTAAGGTAGAATATAGCACGATGGAAATAGATAAGAAATCCTCAACTGAGGTACAGTAGAATGAAATAACAGAGTCTCAACAACTACCAGTCTCAATATCTCTAAAATATACAACTCTGAAAATAAAGACAACAGCTAAACACGAAAAAAAAGAACAGTCTAAGCTATCTACACTATGCAAGGTATCATCCTGAGCAGCTGCCTGAACCTCCCCAGGGGTCCAGGTCGCGAGCGTCAACTAGGCAAGCTCCAAGTAAGGGGTACAGGGTTCCTCATCATCCTCTGTAAAATTTTCAACAGGTCCAGTCAGGACGGGAGCGAGCACAAAATATCTCACGCAGTTCATATCAAGTTAGAAAATATAAAGCATGCAATAGAGTAAGGTACATAAACGCTGAAAGAAGAATGTATATGAAAAATAGTAGAGATTTGATAACAGGAAATATCTATATATGATAAGTAAGAACTGTAAGCGAACTGTGATTTAGAGTACAATATGGTTATGTAAACGGTCTAGGACAATGCAATGGTAACTCCATTGTACGTGGGTGTACAATAGACATATATAATAGTTATACAATAGTGTACAATAGGATTTGAGTACATAACCAATTCTACTCCCCCTTCCCAATCAATACACAAGGATCCACTCCAGTTACGTTATCTTATACAATAGTGTACAATGTTATACAATGGATGTACAATATTATACAATAGATGTACAATATTATACAATAGTTGTACAATGTTATACAATAGTATACAATGGTCTATCCCTGGAACTTATGTGATAATGAGAGTACAATATGCACAATAAGTATACAAGAATATGGGTATTCAATAAATACAATATATAAGTGAAACACACATCACAATATGTATTTAGTGAATACAAGGGGATAACATCTCAAAAGAAGATCCATATTGTACCAATCCGTGATAACAATCGTGTCAGCATCAAGTACAGTAATCTAGAGCAAGAATGTAAATCCAGACAAGTATGAAACGGTCAGAGAATGTACTCGCCTCGTATCTGAATGTCTGACGTAAATGTACTGTCCGAGATGAGGTACCTGACTCCTAGTTAGAGCAACACAAGTCAAGATGTATACAGGAGATGATAAATGTAATCTACTATGCATCTGCATGCTGTCTAGGTCAAACTAGACTAAAGTCAACACTCGGTCAACTCTAGTCAACTAGACTAGTCAAACTAGGTCAACTAGGTCAAGTTCTAGCCCAAACAAGTCTAACAAGTCTCACTAGGCCTAACCAAGCCTAGTCTAGCAATCACACACCAATCACAAGGCTATACAAGCCAAACACAAGCCATCACATTCAACATTACACATAAGAGAAAGAAAGCTAGCATGTAAAGCTATGTGTGTGTGTGTGTGTGAACATGGAGGTGTACATGAAAAGAGAAATCAACACTAGTTACACTACACATGGTATATAGGTTAATCATTTACATACACATTGCCTTATATTACACATGCATCAATCCATATATTTATATAGCTATATATTAGAGGAAAAATGATATGCATAATAGTGTATTCATCAAGACATGTGTGTGTGTGTGTGTTATATGGACAGGAAGACAGTGATTAGGAACCTGTGTAAAACTCAGGAAAACTATGTGTTAAATCTCAGATTGTGGCAAGGTGTATACAACTCTATGCTTACAAACTGAAGGCTAACTCACTCATTTAACTACTACACATGAAGGTTCATCACAACAATGTAACATGTTAGCATTATACAAAAATTGGCATAAGGATAGGGTTCACACATACACAAGCTTACACAAACACACACAAAGGCATAAAGGCTGATTTATGGGCATGTTAAGGGCTGGTTGGGGGCTGTCCATGTGTGGGCTAATATAGGCTAAATGAGAGCTGTCCATGGGACTTGTTAGGGGCTAACATGGATTGGTTTGGACTGCCAATGGGCATAGTTAAGGACAGGTATGGCTATCTTGTAGGGTGGTTTGAAGACAGGTATTAGGAGCTAATGGTGGCTGATTTAGGCTGTCCATTAGGGATTGAAATGTGGGGAAAATAAGGACTGATTTAGGACTGATATGTGGGGTTCCTATATGGCTGAATCTAAGGCCAATACAGGCTAAATATAGGACTAACAAGGACAGGTTTTGGGATGCTTAATGGTATCCTAATAGGGCTGTCATTTGGGGCTTATAGGACTGAACATGGGATTGGTTTGGGACAGTTTATAGGCTGTCCAAATGGCTAACAAGGTGGACTGTCCAGATGGGTTTTCAGGGCTGCCAATAAACTATTTATAGGGCTTTATTAAGACATGAATTTAGGCTTGTGTGGACTGTTTCCAGGTTCAAATGAGTGTAAGGATTTACATGGTAATGAGCTAACAAACATGTAGGAGAAATCAAGACACTCAAACATCAATTGAGTTCAGTCCAAGAAGGAATAAATGTCAATTTCTAAATACAATTACATAGGAAAAACTAGGATTGAAATCAACATTCAGTTTTCAGGCTCAGTTCAATTGCAAATGAACCAATCTCCATTTTTTTAACAACCAAATCTCAGTTTGAAGAACCATTCGACAGTTAAAATAGGAAGAACAGTTCACTTGATCATTCCAATTTCAGTTCGAAACTGGGATGTCAATTCAGGTATTTAGAATAGGAATCAATCCCAGCTTAGGATTGACAGTTAAAATATGAATCAAATGACAGTGTCATATAACTACTAGCCAACCCAAACCAATGTGTACTAATACGTATATAAAATCAAAATGACAATTCAATATACCAGTCAATACACAATTTCGAATTCAGTTTGAAGAATGGGAAATGGAAATTAATTCACAAAATGAAGGTAAGTATCAGTTTACATACAGTCCAACTCAGTGCTCGAATTCAACACAAATCAAGGAATCAAACCCTAGACTACATCTAGCATGCAAACAACAACTAACTAACATGTTAGCATCTAATTTAACTCAGCGAAATGAATTTAAACCTATATTGTACAGAGTAAACTCTGATACAACTCTCGGTATCAGAAAATTTAGGGAAACATGAAATTAATGAATCAAAACATGTAATTATTGCAAGAAATTGGTTGGTAATTGTTCTAGCACATGTGTACGTGTCATGGGGTCACCTCGTGTCCAACCAAGTCAACATGTTTGTGTCCACGACACTAAAACACACACAGGCACGAACTGTGCACTGACAGTGTCGTGCACACATTCGTGCAAGTCTAGGACACGACACGACACGAATCAAACCTCGTGCTTGTGTCTAGGGTTAGAGGAACATATGGCTAGAGGGTCGACACCCTGATTCGTGTCCTCATCGTGTCAGGACTGGACACGAAGTGGGTATCCGAACCTTCGACAGAACGCGCACATCACAGTACAAATCGGGTTCGATTGGGATTTCTCCCAACCCACTCGATAACTCCTCCTCAACTTCATGCGTATCATGTCAGTCATGTGTCCAAGGTGTCCAGCAAGTATCGTGTCCAAATGTGTCGTATACAGTACACACGACGTGTCCAACAGCAGGGCAGCCGCACGCGGCATCGTGCTGCGTGTCCGTGTCGATTTTCGACACAAAAACAGCATGGATTCGTGCTCAGAGCTTGTGGTTCGTGATCCAGACATAAAGGGCTACAAGACTGTTCAATTAGTTTTCGAAAATATGTGGATTCAATCCACTCAAGCATTTCATCAAATACCTAGATTCTAGGACTGATATGTGTCCGATACGGACACGAAATGAACGCGACTCGACACAAATCCAATACCTACGGCTAGGGGACACCTAGGGCTTCCTATTCATGCAAAGGAATCAAAAATCTATGGAAGGAATAGGAAGTTACCTATATGTGCAATTTGCATGAAAAAGCTTCAAAAGGGGGTGGTTCTTCTTGCTAGCTAGCTCTTCCAAATTGCTCTCCAACTGGGATTGGCCTCCATGAACAGTAGGAAAATAGGATTTAGGTCACCATAGAAGAAGTTTGAATGAAAAAGGATTAATATTGATCAAAATAGGAAGAGTTTCAATGGAGACAAACCTTGTTCTCTAGAAAATGAAGGGATGGATAAAAGAGGCAACTAAATTTGAGAGGGATTAAATAGTGATGGAAGAATCCCTAGGCTGGTCATAAATGCTAGGGTTAGGGTTTTGGGGAATCAATCTAAGGGCTCTCATTCCATCTAGTATATTCAATGGTCAAAATCTAGGTTTTTCCTTCTAGTCAAGTTGCATCCTATTCATTCTAACTAATCATGATTAACCCAACTAACCAATACTAACTAGACTCAATGTGGCTCACTAGACTAGCTATGACTAATCTAGGTTAGGTCCAATCTAGGTTAGGCTAATCTAAACCACATGGAAATTAATTAAATAATATTTAAATCACACCATTCAAATAAATCATTTTAAATTCCTAATAAAATATATTAAATTTAAATAATTCAAAAATGACAAAAATACCCTCAAACAAAAAAAATGATAAATGAAATACTCTAATCACATGGCTAGGCTCTAGGGTAGACAGTCTCTACGGTTTTACTAGCAAAACACCAAAATCACAAGTCATAATTTTAAATAGTTTAAAATAATTAAAAATCACCAAAAATCATAGTATAAAATAAATATCAATAAATAATAATTATAACTACAAAATTTCAAAATTACCCTCATTTGGAAAACTGGGTGTTACATTTATGGCCTCCTTTTTGGAACTGGAAGCCGTAAAGGAAGACGTCGTCCTCTGCCACAGTTCAGGCCTTGGCCGTTTGTCAAGTCATAACCCATCTTTTGGATGAGGTACTTTGCTTGATCGGTGTATCGATATACTTGCATTCTACCGGTGTCGGGTTCTGGCTCGACTGGCAGAAGGTCTTGTGACGCTCAACTTTGTCGAAGATGATAGGTTTCTCATCCTGGTTCCGAGGCAGAACTATGTAACATATTTCTTGGTACAGGATGACTCGATTTACATGATTGACAGTCGTTATTTATGTTTACAACGACTGTAAGCCATTATCTAGAGTATACATGACATTCACATGTGGAAAACTAGAATAATTTAAAGATAGCCTTTTATTGTTAAAATACGAGATCTTGTCCTGGGGGATTACATCATCAAGAGATGGGGCATCAACATTGGCATATATGTACTCTCCTAATTCCTCATCCATGAGAACTGGAATAGCCTTGGGCGATTTAGGAGAGTTCATCGGGAGTCTGACCCATATTGGCTCTTGAGGCTGTGCTGAGAGAGATGTTGGGGCTGTCCTTCGTAGCTTGACCACAAGGGGAGCCAACAATTGGGGGCTTTCCCTTGAGTCGTACTTTGAGAGGTGCCTCGGAGACCGGTGCTTTTTCGTGTAGCTTAACCACAAGAGGGGCTGCTACTGGGGGAGGTCTTCCCTTGAGCCGTATCTTCAAAGGGGTTTCATTTGTTGTTTCAACTAAAGAGACTGGTGCCCTCCCGCGTAGCTTGACCACGATAGGGGCCGGTTCTTGGGAAGGTTTTCCCTTGAGTCACACCTTTAGAGGGGCACTAGTCATTATTTTGTTTTATTGTCGGCCTCTGCTTCAGTTTCTGCTTCGTCATCGACATTATTGGCTTCATCGTCTAGATGAATTGATTTGTACAAATTAGAGTCCGTGAAAAAGGCTTTAATCCCTCTGAAAGGATCGACATCAGCGAACTCCGTCCTGACTATGCCATTGGTGGACATGTATTTCATGTACTAGGGGAGAGTAGATGGTACCACCATGTATTCATGTATCCATAGGCACCCTAACAGGATGTCGCAATTGACGTCCGCGTTCATGACATAGCAAGTCACCTCCGTATGGAGATCACCGATATGACATTTCAGCTAGATTTTACCCAACGGTTCGCTTTTGCTAACATTAAAGCCGCTGATTGTAATATTGGATGCAGTCAGGCGATGCATCAGGATCCCAAGTGTCTGGAGCAGAGTCTGAGGGATAATGCTAAGGAAAGATTCAGGGTCGATCTGAATTCGATCCACCTTGATGGCACCGACGTACCCTATGTAATACAGTGGTTTGTTATGTCGGTTGTTCTTGAGTAGCATGTTTTATTGAGTAAATATGATATTGGGGATGATTTCCCTTATGCTATGACAGTACAGACATGCTATTGGATCTTCTTCAGGCTGCTTGACCTGGCTGATGAAGGACTCAACATCCTTTAGTGCTTCACATAGAGGCTTTCGAGTATCTTTGGATAGTTGGAGGAGCTTAAATAGGGATAGCTGAATCGGAGTACTAGCAAGCTGCGCCAGTATGTCGAAGTTGTGGGGTTTAGTTAACCCCGGAGCACCGTCTTTTCGTAGAGGCCTGTCGAAATGAGCCTCCTTTTGTCTCTGTTTGTCAACCGTTGGAGGTTGGGATGAACCTTCCCCTTGGACAGTCATGGTGGTGACATGAGGCATCACTTCGACCGGAGCCTCCTCCTGCTGAGCGATCTACTATGAATGTGTTTGAATGAAAAGGGCTTTCTCAGGAGAGGAATTTACCATTCGACAAGCTTAGTTTTCTTGCATTTGGTTTTGGAGGTAGGATGTACCCCCGGTTAAGTCAATTCTGGAGCTAGATCTGGGTGAACCCACATGGTCTTTCCCCGGGATGTCGTAAGTGGTATTAATCCACTCACATTGTCACGAGTTGGTGGAAGGTTGATCACTTCTATTGTCGCCTTTGGGATAGAAACGATGCCATTTTGAGCTTCCATATGTGGCAAGGTGCCAAACTGGAGTGACACCATGTTGGCTGAGACTGTCTTCTCTTCATAATCAAGCGAGAGGACGTTCATATTGATCATGCGTTGTATGTAGTTCTTCAAGATATAACAGTCTCGGGTCGAATGCCCGACGAACCGATGGTAGTGACAGTACCTCGGGTCGCCTATCCTGTCAACCTCATCGGGATGCTTTGGATCAGGCAACTTGACTTGTCACTTTGCTTCAGCATCTCGAAGAGCTGCAGGGTATCTTCGTCATCGAAGGAGTAAACCTCCTTCAGTCTTAGTACGAGCAGTAGTTTCTGAGCGGGACCGTGTAACACCCAGTTTCTAAAATAAGGGTAATTTTGAAATTTTATATTTTAATTTATTTAATTATGATATTTAAATGATAATATGATTTTTTGGTGATTTTTAATCATTTAAAACTATTTTAAGTTATGGCTTATGATTTTGGTGTTGACTAGTGTAACCTTAGAGCCTAGCCATATGATTAGGATGTTTGACTAGTACATTTTAGCCTAGAGGGTATTTTGGGCATTTTAGGATTTATTTGAATTTATTATGATTTATGAGAATTTTTGTGAATTTAATATTAATTAAATATTGCTGTGTGTTATGTAGTCATGACTAGTTGAGACTTGTAGACTAACCTAGATGGGTCATAACTAACTTAGTGAGCCACTTTGAGAATTAGATGGTTTGGTTAAGGGGTTAAGTCAAGTCTAGTTATGGTTAAGTGATTTGCAAAGGACTAAGAAAGAGCCTTTTGTTCTAGACCACACAGTACCCTTGATTCATTCCTAGCCATAGGATAAAACCTAAAAACCCTAACCCTAACTTTTATGACCAGCCAAGACCCCCCCTTGCCTATATAATGTCTCTATGGGGATTTGTGCCTCTTTCTTTATTAGTTCTTCATTTTCTTAAGGAAATAGGTAAGCCTTCATTAATTCCTTCCTAGTTTAATCAATAGAATTCCTTTTTGAGTTGGATTTCTTCCATTATGATCTAATCAATGTTCTCTTACTGTTGGTGGAGTCCAATCACAGATTTGAATCGATTTGATTGATTTGGTGGCTTGTGGAGATTCCCTCTTTGAAGAGCTTTTTGTGTTGAAGAACACCCATAGGTACATTCTATTCCACCCATTAAAACTAGGTTTAAATTGCATGGATGCCTAGCCCTAAGTACCCTGACCTTGTAGGAATAGAATTTGTAGGAATTTGTGTCCTGTACGTGTCCGTATCGGACACGTATCAAAGACAGCCATAAGTGTTTGACGAAATGTCTCAATGGACATTTCGTTCAATTTTTGCAAAACTTTTTGAATAGGAAAATGTATTTTTGTGTCGCTTACTCATTTTTATTGCTCTAAACTTGTATCGAGTTTGTGTCGTGTCGTTTGGACACTCGTGCACACGATCTTGGACACGCGCGCGCGGCCTGGGTGCATGCCCTGCTACCCGACCCTAAAATCTCTCTGTGTAGGACACGTGGACACTTGCAATTTGACACAGAGGTGGGGGCCATCACTGACAGACCCCCCTTCGAGTTTCACGACACGTCGTATCGTGTCGGACATGAAAACACGATCGCATCGATATTACACTGTACTGTGCACGCGAGAAAATCTGCACTGACACGCACTTCGTGTCGTGTCCTGCCACCACGAAGACACGATTCAGGGTGATGACTATGTAGCCCTATACGTGGGCTACACGTGTGCACGACCACGTGTCACCACGTGGCCTGTGTCGAGTGCACGAGTCCTTGGACTCGCTGCACGACGCTGTGCACTGTGCAGTGCACTCGTGTGTTGTTGTGTGGATTGGACACGCCTGTGTCCACTTGGTTGGACACGGAGGCTTTGGTTGACACGTGTACACTTTACACTTGGTTTACCAACCCCCACTTTGGATTATTAATGTGTTTTTTTATCTCAAAATTTAGTTTTCCTAAATCACTGATACTCAAGTTCCAGTTTGGTTTTCTGAATTTAAATTCCTGTTTAAAGCTGAATTCGAATGATAAGTTTCATGATTTAATCATCTATGCATGTGTATTAGACTATTGTAAAGTTGATTATTGGATAGTACTAGGCTTATTGGTTTTCGAATTCAGTTTTGAACACTGAACTGACACATCCTGGAATTATTACATTGTTAAGTAATCCTGAACTTTCATCCTTTTTTAAGCTGATCTTTGATGTTGGTTAACATATTTAATTTCTATTATAATGTGGGTTATGACTGATCCTAGGTTCTTAGATTTCGAAATTTGTTTTGGGAGTTTGAACTGATATGTATGCATTCACTGATGCATATGCAGTCTTCAAATTCTGATTTAATTCCCCTTTCTAAAAACGATTTGGTGATTTAATTTGTCATGTTAAGATTCATGTATATAGGTGTAAGTTGCTGTCAAGATGAGCTATTATTTTGGTGTTAGAGAATGGGTTAGCATTTCGAAACTGAGTTTTTGGGAATTGAATACAAAACTGAAACCTACTTCATTGATTTTCCTATTTAAACTGTCAATGGATTCCAGATTTGAATTGATTTTGTTCCCTGTTTTAACTGATATTTTATCAGATTTTTGGTTCACTGTTCTATCCTCTCACACCCCACTCACATTGCTATGGATACACACACACATGTCTTTTTTCACACTGTTTGATGTTTTGTGTTGCAAATCTGAACTGAACCCTGAGTCCTCATGTTGAAGACAGAAACCGGGAAAATTCCAACTGAGATTGACATCCACACTCACACACACAGGCCACCTCTTTATGCACATTAGTTCACTGTCACTTGAACACCTGTAAACTGAAAACCCATAAGCAAACTGAGATTTGATGTTGGGTTCAAATATGAGGATTTCCTGTTTGTAAAACCTGTGATTTATTTTAAATGATACTAAATACTGAAGGAACTAAACAACCTGAAAACAGTTATTTATACACATTCCTTAACTTGATTTTTCCTGTCACACACACTCCTAACATTCACTAATACACATATGTGATTCCTACACTGTCAACCCTCTAACCCACACACCCTCTCAGACCCTCTCTTTCACTCATACATCCCTTTTTCCCCATCTCCTACACACACACAATCTCATGTAAACTAAAATATAATAGCCTATAGCCCATGTATTTACCTACACCCTCTCACCACATACACATATGTAAAGCCCCTTTAACCCTCTCTCTATTTCTCTATGTATAAATACATAAAAATATATATGTATGCATATATGAACCTATCTAAACTATATATGTATGTATGCATATATGAATGTATGTAAATATGTATATATACATATGATATTGATATGATATTGATATTGATATGATATTGATATATGGGTTGGCATAGGCTTGGTATAGGCTTGGCTTGGTGTTGACCTAGTCAGACTAGGGTTGACCTAGATTGGACTTGTTAGACCTAGTTTGACCATAGTTGACCTAGGTGTGACTTCTTGGTTGACCAGGGTTGACCAAGAGTTGACCTTGACCTAGTTTGACCTAGACTCATGTAGAATGCATAGTAGAGCTTCATTTTATCATTTTAGACTTGTTGTGACTTGTACTGTTCTATAGGAGACATACACCACTCCTCGGATAGTATATTCTCTTCGGACATCCAGGATACCAGGCGAGTACATTCTCTGATCATTTCATATCCTGCTTAGAATTATTTCCTGCTTTAAATTACTTTACTTGATACTGTCACGTTGGTCACACGGATTGGTACTATATGGATCTTTTCATGAGATGTTATCCCCCTCGGGAGCATCGGATACTGCATGTTTTGTGCGTTTCACGAATCATCACGTATCTCTATGCTTCCTCTGATTCACGAATCGCTTGTGACACATGTACTCTCATGTTCACAGAGCCATCATGAATCACCTTCACGTATCACTCATTTTATGAGTCATGTGAAGTTTCACGAATCTTAATATAACTTGAACAGATCTTTGTGTATCGATTGGGGATGGGGGAGTGGAAATAGACATGTGAATATTATCCAAGTAGCTGTAGTCATGAATCACTCTCTTAGCTGTAGTCATGAATCTCCTATGCCATTCATATGTTTATATTTTACTCTGACTTACTAGTTACTATTAGTTCTCTATGTATAGTAGATATTTCTATTACAGTTCTCTCTCTGTTTACATACTGTATTTCTTCAGTTCATGTATTTTACTTTACTGCATGATTATATTTTCTAACCTGCTATGATCTGTTGAGATGTATTGTACTCGCTCCTGTCCTGACTGGACCTGTTAAAAATATTACAGAGGATGAGGAGGAGGCCCTATGTACCACCTATTACAGAGTAGGCTTAGACGACACCTGCGACTTGGTTCCTCTGGAGGACCCAGCTGCAGTACAGGATGCTACTCCCAGAGTCTAGGCTAGATAGCTAGGCTTTAGTTTTTCTTTCAGTATTGTGTTATTTGATTTTCAGTTGTTCTTCTGAGTGTTATATTTAGAGACTTGTATTGAGCTGGATGTTCTTGAGTTGTTATCTTAGACACTTAGATTTTCTTCCTCTTACTTGTACTACATTGTGCTTTTGATCTCTCTATCCACCTTTGCTATTCTATATCTGCCTTAGATGTGATTGAGACTGTTCTGTTATGTCACTCCATTAGGCGTGTATATACTCTACAGGTACCTTTATATTGTTAGATGATTGACCTAGGACAGCGTTCTACCGCCGACACTGCGGTGTAGGCTGGGCGTTGTTACATTCTTGTACCCTCACAGTGGGTGCGGGTCGTGACACGTTTTTAGTTGTGGCCCATACAGGTCGAGTTTGTGTAGTGGTATTCGAACTAGAGTACTACTACAGCCTGCAGTAGGATTAAGATTATTTTGGAGGTACTCAATCACATTAGGAAAAACTCTTAATCATATTCTTTTTGTCTAAAATTGTTGCTTATTGACTTCCCTTTGAATATAAACTGTCCTCCTTTGAATTTTTGCTTCATTCTCAGAAATTGCTTCTTGTTTTGATCTGTTTTCATGATGGTTATGAAGACACGATCTCATCACTTCGGTTCGGGGGATACTATCGAGAGGCTGGCCACCTCTCGTCCTGTTCATCAGGGCCTCGAGACCGCAGCTCCTGTTGTACCGACTCAGGTTGGTGTTCTGCTACATTGGAGGTGCACCTCTATCTGTACAGAGACTTTCTCCCGTCACTTCTGATTTCTTTCAGCAACAGTGGTTCATGCAGCATCAGTAACAGGCCAGAGGAAACCAGCAGGGCGAGCTATCGTCAGGACTGTCGAGGATACATAGACCATTGGAGATCTTGCTGCAAGTTTCGTTCTTCTCAATTCCATTTCCAAAATTATCTTTTATAACTATCTTGAAATCCGATTCCATCTGTTCCTTGTTGGTTGTAATTTTGTCATGTTGCTCTTTGTTATGTTTTTCTCCTGAGAAAATCATATGGACTAGGTCACCTAAATCATGGGATCTAGAATCTTCGATAGTCGTGTTAGTTGGCATAGTGAGGACACGTAGTCAGATTTGGATGTATTTCTCGGGTATGAGAATTTAAGGTTTCGTCGTCGCATGCGGCAGTGCGAAAATTTTAAATACCATGAACCTAGGGGTACGTACCTTAGTTAAGGGCTCCGTGATTATCGTAGCCTTGCTCACTAGCATGATGAAGACTATGGACAACATGATTTTGGACAGACGCATATGATTAAGAGAGTGTATCTTGAGAAGGATTTAAACATCATACCCTTTTGATTGTTATAAATGACTTAGGAGTAGGGATATTTTTTTTGTAGAACTTATTCATAAATAGTTCCTTCATAGTATAATGATTTGACGACTTGTAGGATGTCTGTACCCTAGAGATAGCAGTTAGCATTGGTATTAGAATAGTAACCCAATGTAGGTGATTCTCCTATTATCTATAATACCAACCAGTTTACACATATAGGATGCTAGTATGCCATACCACCTTGATGATTATTTATTGCTTTCCTTTATCCTTCCAGTGAGGCACCCAGTGACCAGAGCCTGTCCTTGAGTATAGTTGTAGTTCACCTAAGACTGAGAGGCCTATATACATATAGATTACAGATGATATACTTAGGATATGGGATAGGTTGTTGTTCTTGAGCTTATGTATATGTGGTATTTGGGATTGGTGTGCTTAGCTTGTAGGTATTTAGTTATGGGTGACTTGATAGGATTGGGAAATTAAGAGCTAGCCTATTATAGAGTTTCTCTTTTTGATAAATTCTAGTTGCCAAAACTTAGGTAGCTAGCATAGGTAAAATCCTAAGAAGTTGACCAGCTGATGACCAAGTACTAGGATGTTGAGGAAATTGACTAGTGATTGACCCTTGACAATGTTTGACCTAGAAGGACTACTACCATTTTAATTTTGAGGACGAAATTTTTCTAAGGTGGGTAGACTTGTAACACCCAGTTTCTAAAATGAGGGTAATTTTGAAATTTTGTATTTTAATTTATTTAATTATGATATTTAAATGATAATATGATTTTTTTGGTGATTTTTAATCATTTAAAACTATTTTAAGTTATGGCTTATGATTTTGGTGTTGACTAGTGTAACCTTAGAGCCTAGCCATATGATTAAGATGTTTGACTAGTACATTTTAGCCTAGAGGATATTTTGGGCATTTTAGGATTTATTTGAATTTATTATGATTTATGAGAATTTGTGTGAATTTAATATTAATTAAATACTGCTATGTGTTATATTAGTCATGACTAGTTGAGACTTGTAGACTAACCTAGATGGGTCATAACTAACTTAGTGAGCCACTTTGAGAATTAGATGGTTTGGTTAAGGGGTTAAGTCAAGTCTAGTTATGGTTAAGTGATTTGCAAAGGACTAAGAAAGAGCCTTTTGTTCTTGACCACACAATACCCTTGATTCATTCCTAGCCATAGGATGAAACCTAAAAACCCTAACCCTAACTTTTATGACCAGCCAAGACCCCCCCCACTTGCCTATAATGTCTCTATGGGGATTTGTGCCTCTTTCTTTATTAGTTCTTCATTTTCTTAAAGAAATAGGTAAGCCTTCATTAATTCCTTCCTAGTTTAATCAATAGGATTCCTTTTTGAGTAGAATTTCTTCTATTATGATCTAATCAATGTTCTCTTGCTGTTGGTGGAGTTCAATCACAGATTTGAATCGATTTGATTGATTTGGTGGCTTGTGGAGATTCCCTCTTTGAAGAGCTTTTTGTGTTGAAGAACACCCATAGGTACATTCTATTCCACCCATTAAAACTAGGTTTAAATTGCATGGATGCCTAGCCCTAAGTACCCTGACCTTGTAGAAATAGAATTTGTAGGAATTTGTGTTCTGTACGTGTCCGTATCGGACACGTATCAAAGACAGCCATAAGTGTTTGACGAAATGTCTCAATGGACATTTCGTTCAATTTTTGCAAAACTTTTTGAATAAGAAAATATTTTGTGTCGCTTACTCATTTTCATTGCTCTGAACTTGTATCGAGTTTGTGTCGTGTCGTTTGGACACTCGTGCACACGATCTTGGACACGCGTGCGCGGCCTGGGTGCATGCCCTGCTACCCGACCCTAAAATCTCTCTGTATAGGACACGTGGATACGTGTAAATTGACACAGAGGGGGGGCCATCACTGACAGACCCCCCCTCGAGTTTAACGAC
>JANAVB010025287.1:0-128197 GCA_029216955.1 Iris pallida
TCTTCACTCCACAAGACATGCTCATCAAGACTAATCTACACGATCGCCCATTATACTACACAGGCTACATCGGCGACATAAAGGTGGACCGGATGCACATTGACCCTGGGTCTTCCATAAGCATCATTCCAAAAGGACTACTGCATCATTTTCGCATCCCGATGCATCGCCTGACCCCTACAAACACCGCCATCAGCGGGTTCAATTCGGGCAGGAGCTACCCAATCGGGAAGATCCGTCTGAAATGTCAGATTGGCGATCTCCAATCAGAAGTCACTTGCTACGTCATAGATGCCGACACTTCATACAACATCCTTTTGGGGCACCCTTGGATACACGATTACATGATCGTGCCTTCCACGCTACACCAATGCTTCAAATATGTCAACAAGCACGGCTTCGTGAGGACAGAATTTGCTGACATCGATCCCTTCAAAGGGGTCGAATCTTATTACTCGGACTCCTGCCTATACGAAAAGTCGAAGAGGCACCTTGAAGGAGGAAATAAACAAACTGATGTTGAAGCAACCCCGGGATCAGAAGAACCTCTGACAATCCACCTCCAGGCTCGCAAACCAGGCAATTCCGCACCCCTTACGGCCACGCTGCGTAAGGACGCGATCAGCCTCTCGGCACAGGAAGAGCAGTTGAGAATCCGGCTGCCAAGGTCCGGCCAGGTACCGAGACCCACGACAGGGCCACTTACCATCAGATTGCCGAGAGTCGGTCAATCCCAAACAGAGAAGCTCAATCCCTCCGATAGACCTCTGACGATACGCCTGCCTAAAAAAGGTCGTCACCCCGATGCGAGGTCTGACACTTCAAGCAAACCAGCCACCCCTCGCTTTACATCAAGTGCCAGACTGGGGGTTGCTAGTCTACCGACAACCCCACGCTCTGCTCCGTCAGTTGTACCTCTGAAGATCAAGCTGACTAGGACGCCCTCTCAATCTTCATTCACACAGGGGGTAGCCGAAGAAGAACCAGAGCTAGCCAAGTATGTGGCTGCCCACACTGATGCTCCCTCCGCAGATGATGTAATCCCTCTAAAAAAGATACCTTACTTCATCAATAAAGGGTTATCTTTGAACTACACCGAGCTCAATAAGCTATGTACAATGTATGCTATGGAACACGGTATAGGCACTCACCTACATACACAGGTGACAAATGTGTACACCGCTATCCAACTTACTCCAGTAGAAGACGCTTACCGAATAATCAAGGGAGGGGACCACCCAATCATCTTCGGCCGGACGAACAACCCGCATCCCCTCGCCATAGAAGAAGTCGACTTCGGGTCAGATGTTGGAAGACTGCCTCTGTATCTCTATAGCCCTCAATCCAAATATCTCATACAGAAATAGGGGTATGATCTAGAGACAACGCCAGGACTGAACTACGGCACTGGACGACGATTACCTTTGAAGACGCCAGCCCCGGCGGGCAAACCACAGAACTACTATAACAAAACCCGATACGGTTTAGGGTATGTAACGCCTACTACGACCCCTGAAAGCTCAGATGAAGAATGCGACTGGCAGTCACATTCAACCGGATCACCAACTTTCGACTCAGATACCAGCATCGGAGATGTGTTCAGACAAGTCATGTCAGTCAACATGGCATTCACCGACGCTTACGAGGAAGACGAAGACATCCTCGAAATCCTTGAGCTAGAGCCATGGGCCCAGCAATTAGACGCACAATGGGAAAAGCGGTTCAAACTGAGAGAACCTTCTACTGAAGATGAGGTCATATAAGTGGATCTCAGCAGCGAATCTGCTCCAAAACCGATCTTTATCAGTAAACGCCTAACTGACGAAGAACGAGAGTCGCTGTTAGAACTTGTCAGAGAATACATTGATGTGTTCGCCTGGAGCTATGAAGACATGCCGGGGTTAGATCCTGACATCGCACTCCACAAACTCAATATACGGCCAGATGCAAAGCCAGTCAAGCAGCAACAACGACGCTTCCGCCCAGGCGTCATGGACGCGATCAAAGCCGAAGTCAACAAGCTAATAGCCAGCGGCTTCATTCGTGAAGAGCAACATCCTGATTGGGTCGCCAATATAGTACCCGTCCTCAAGAAGAATGGAAAGATTCGAATCTGCATCGACTTCCGCAACCTAAATGAGGCATGCCCCAAAGATGAATTTCCCCTTCCTATCACAGACATCATGATCGACAATACATGCGGCTTTGAATGTATGTCATTTATAGATGGATTCTCGGGGTACAATCAAATCAAGATGTCTCCCGACGACGAAAAGCACACCTCATTTCGAACCCCGATTGGCACATACTGCTACACAGTCATGCCATTCGGTCTAAAGAATGCTGGCGCTACATATCAGCGAGCCATGAGTATCATTTTCAGAGAATATTTGCGCAAGACAGTGGAATGCTATGTCGACGACATCGCCGTCAAGAGTCGCCTTAAGGAAGATCATCTGCAAGACCTGAGAACGGTGTTCAACTTAATGCGAGCCCACAATCTGAAGATGAACCCTACGAAATCGTTCTTGGGCATATCCAGCGGGAAGTTCTTGGGCTTCATCATCACTGCACGGGGTATCCACGTAGACCCCGAGAAAACGAGGGCAATCATGGAGATGGGTACCCCGAGAAATCTCCGTGACCTTAGAGGCCTCCAAGGGAGGCTAGCTTATATCAGGAGGTTCATTTCCAACCTCTCCGGGCGATGCCGACCGTTCACCCACCTCATGAAGAAGGGAGTTTCATTCGTACGGGACGAGGAATGCCAGCGCGCTTTCGATGACATCAAAGAATATTTATCAAATCCTCCAGTCCTGGTGGCCCCGGCCCCTGGAAAACCATTCCTGCTCTATGTACGAGCAATGGAACACTCCCTCAGTGCCCTGCTGGCACAAAACAACGACGCAGGCCACGAGCAGGCCATTTACTATCTCAATCGAATGATGGTCGGGCCCGAACACCGATACACCGCTGTGGAGAAAGAATGCCTCGCCCTGGTATTCGCCATTCAAAAGACGCGGCACTATGTCACGGGGCAAACCATACATGTGATCTCACGAATCAACCCTCTCAGGGTCCTCATGACCAAACCAGGGGCACTCAGCTCCCGCCTCGCTACATGGGCGATATTGCTGTCCCCCTATCATATGATCTTCGTCCCGCAGAAGGCTGTCAAAGGTCAAGCCCTGGCAGACTTTTTGGCGGCCCATCCAGGATCAGAATCATCCAGAATAGACGAAAAAATCCCAGATGAGGTCGCCGATTCAAATACAACCACCCACGATAACATATGGCGGATGTTCTTCGATGGCGCTTCAAGAACCGGACCCAAGGGAAACATCGTCGTCGGAGTCGGAGTAGTATTGGTCTCTCCTACCTGGCTAGTGATCAATTGCGCCTACTCTCTCATGGAACCCTGCTCTAACAATGTGGCCGAGTACAACGCTTTGGTCATTGGCCTCCAACTCGCAAGAGAACTGGGGGTAGAATACCTTGAAGCATACGGCGATTCGCAATTAATCGTCAACCAGATTCGGAGGACGTACGAAGTCCGCCATGAAGACATGATCCTCTGCCACCAAATAGCGATCAACATTATCTCATCATTTGAGGGATTCTTCATCGAACACGTCCCCAGACTCCAAAATATCGAAGCTGATGCCCTAGCAGGCCTGGCTGCTTCCCTAGCAGTGCCAAACCACTCTCATCATTCGGTCGATGTAATCGGCCATGAGCTGGTCTGCCCCAAGAGCAACGTTCAAGCCATGACGAGTTATTCTGCTCAGATGATCGACAAAGCGCCAGACTGGAGACAACCATTCATAGACTTCGTGGTCTACGACATCCTGCCCGAGAACCCGAAGGAGGCCACTTCTATCAGACGGCGTTCTCTCAGATTCTTCTACGATACAGAGACGAAAATGCTGTATCGCCGCTCCTACGACGGATTACTACTTCGGTGCTTGTCGAACGCAAAAGCCAAAGAAGCCGTACGAGAGGCTCATGACGGTGTCTGTGGGGCCCATCAGCCTGGCCCTAAGCTGCAAGACCGCCTTCGCCTTATGGGCTACGACTGGCCCACGATGGTGGCTGATGCAATAGATTATGCCCGAAAATGCAAGGCCTGCCAAGTCCACGCAGACTTCATTCACCAACCATCCAAATTTCTACATCCGACAGTGGCGTCCTGGCCATTCGAAGCATGGGGAATGGATATCATTGGTCCAATCACCCCACCTTCCTCCCGAGGACATCGCTTCATACTTGCGATCACTGATTACTTCTCAAAGTGGGCAGAAGCTGTTCCACTCGCCGAAGTCAAGACTTCAAACGTAATCAGCTTTCTGAAGCACCACGTCATCTACCGCTTTGGACTGCCCCGAAGGATCATCCATGATAATGGTCCGCAGTTTATAAGCCACGCATTCTACCGATTCTGCGACAAACACCGCATTCAGAATATCGCTTTGACACCATACAACCTGACAGCAAACGGGTTAGCAGAGGCATTCAACAAAATAATCATTAAACTCCTCAAGAAATTTGTCTCCTCCAACAAACGCGACTGGAACGAGAAGCTCGGCGAGTGCTTATGGGCTTATCGTACCACGGTTCGAACAGCCACCGGGAATACACCATTCTCTCTGGTATACGAGAGTGAGGCAGTTCTCCCATTAGAGACTCAGATTCCCTCACTCCGAGTCGCCCTCACTTATCAATTGACAACGGATGATAACTACCGACGTCGACTACAAGAGTTAGAGGCCTTAGATGAAAAACGCCTCCTAGCTCAGCAAAGGATCGAATTATACCAAGCACGCATCTCAGGAGCCTTCAACAAAAAGGTCAAAGTCAGAACATTCCAAGTGGGCGATCTTGTTTTGGCAGTCAGGAGGCCAATGGTCATGACTCACAAGACCACCGGCAAGTTCCAGCCAAAATGGGAAGACCCATTTATCATCGAGGCCGTGTTCTCCAATGGTGCTTACCGTCTTGCCAAGCAGAACGGAGACTTGCTCATGTTGCCCGTCAACGGCAAGTTCCTATAGAAATACTATGTTTAAACAACATTTTCTAGAGTTTCGAGTTATGTGCCCGCTGGTACCTCTGAACTCAACCCCCTAATTTTCCAACTTATCGAGTCACGTACCCTCTTGTACCGCTGAACTCATATCCCAAATTCCCAAGTCATGTACCTGCTGGTACCTCTGAACTTACACTTTGATTCCAACATTCACAGATTTTTGAGTCACGTACCCGCGTGTACCGCTGAACTCATACCCTTCTCCCATAAAGATATCCCAAATTTCCAAGTCATGTACCTGCTGGTACCTCTGAACTTACACTTTGATTCCAATATTCATAGATTTTCGAGTCATGTACCCGCTGGTACCGCTGAACTCACACTCACCATTCTCCAGATTCTCGAGTCATGTACCCGATGGTGCCTCTGAACTCACATTCCGGTCACTCTTTCAGGTAGAAAGTTATGTATGATCATACCTCTGAACTTCCTTCCCGAAGGAGATCCTCTCTCATGATCTAATATCCACACTCCCAGTGCACAACAAAGGTAACGGATCCACAAATTTCCAAGACGACCATGTCCTCATCACCTCTGAGTCGTCCCATTTCCGCCAAAAACAAATCACCCCTACATAGAATTTCCATGTCCTCATTACCTCTGAGTTATTCTACGTACCCCCTTCATTGAGCCCACTCCTGTCATGTCCTCATTACCTATGAATGGGAAGGCTCCGTCGAAGAAACCTTCATACTTGCCATGTTTTCATTACCTCTGAGTCAGTATGATTGGTTCCTTTCTTTTAAACTTATTGTCCGTATCTAAAACCAGGGTATGTTAGGGACAATGGGTCCACACAAAATGACCCGATAAAAGGATTATTACAAAGCAAAAGAGTGAAGCAAATATATATTCCATTCAGTCAGAAATCAGTTACATCCACACGGTTATAGGAAAGTTCTTCATTACAGACAAGGCACCTCAAACCCCTAGTTACAAAAATACGTATACAACTCCTTCAACCACATTACGTATGAAGGATGTAACTGAGGAAGGTCCTCGTCCAGAATGGGAGAATCAGGATTCCCAGTGGTGTCACCCTCAGCAGTCTCGACAGTGGGGAGGACGTCGTCCCTCTCAGGCTCCGATTCTTCTTTTATTGTCTCCTTCTTAACAGAGGAAGGCCCCTGATTGACGCCAGGGAGCGACGGATCCTCTACCACTGCAATATCAGCACTCGGTGGAGACATTATAAGAACCAAAAGATAGAAAAAAGTGATGAGAAATGATGAAAACAGTCAGAAGATATTCAGAAGTGTTCATGCGGCTCGTTTAAAGACAACTCTTATGCGGCTTGGGCATGGAATATATTCCATGCGGCTCATAGGATGTGTATGCGGACCACGTAATCTAAAAAGCTCGCATCAAAATGATTATGCACAAAGCAATGCAGCAGAGCAGCATCTTTTAGGGTTTCAGAGCACCCAATCTTCCGCACAGTCCTTACCTTCGACGACAACATGAACATCAAGACGAACGGGGGGTGCGGCAATTGAAGACGAAGCCGACTTCCTGCTCCTAGCCACAACCTTCTTCACTGTCTTGGAAACTCTAGGTGCCATCGTGGTTTGTCAGTTGGAAGAAGAAAGCAAGACAGAAATCTTAATCAGAAAGAGTCTAAGAGAGAAATCCTTCTAAATACCCTTCCATTTATAGAGAAAGGAGGACCAAGACCGACGCTTCGTACAAAGTAGTCGACTCTTCGGCTATCGATACGGATTAGTTAATTAGAGGTCAGAAACTCCTAGGATCCTGCCCCAAAAAGGTTTGCATGTATGACATAATGGCGTGGCGAGAAGCTATGCGGCTGAACAATCTATGCGGCTAAGATCTCTATGCGGTCAGGGTTTCATATGCGGTTAGAAGAGCACGGCCATGCTTCTTATTCAAAGTATTTCAATTTTACAAATTGAAAACTTTGAAGGGGGTCCTGTAGAAGCATGGAAAATACTAAAGAAATTGACTCATGCGGCCAAGAAAGACCCATACGGCTCAGAAAATGTATGCGGCTCAGGGAGTCATGCGGCATAAGGAGCTATGCGGCCGGAGGCATTCCATGCGGTTCAGAAGACATGTGGCGTGACAGTGCTCCCCTTCGATCCATGCTGTATTAATTGCTTTGACGGCTGACCCCTCTGAAAAGTTGACAGACCTGACACCAAAGCAGGTAATTATGACTCTGTCATGATGATGAATCTCTAGGGAAGAGAAAGAAATCTCTGACACGATCTCCCGAGAGCAACAAAATGCCACGTGGCCCTGCCACGTGGGTGTGCTTATGCGGCTCGAAGTGAGGACTTCCCATGCGGTTCAGAGTGAAGCTGTCCCATGCGGCTCGAGTGGAATCATCCCTATGCGGCTCAAGAAGATCAGGCCCATGCGGCTCAAGCAGACACACCATTATGCGGTTCATACGGCTCATCATATGGTTCAGAAGTCTAAAGGAGGGGGCCACTGCCCAGACAGCCCTGACACGTATCCCAAGTCTTATGTGGCCCAAAATTTATGTGGCCCAAATCTCATGCGGCCCAATCTACATGTGGTTCCAGTCTCACCATTGGCTCTCAGGACACGTGTCCTCAGCCGATCAATCTCCCAGATTTATGGCAATCCAAGATTGGATCGAATCCCAATGATCTGGGGCACGTGGCAGGAGAATAAATTTGATTTATTCGCAGATATTAGAGAATCATTATAAGGAAGATTTATGCCAATCAGCATTAATTGCTAATGGGGATTTAGTGTAATCTACCCTTAATGGTTCTGATTCGTCACAATCAGAAATGAACGGCCTGGATTGATCAATTCCCAGGCCGCCGCCATCTCCAAGAGCTAATCATTGGCAACCCTAGCGATCACATCCCACTATTATAAATAGCATGGTGCCATTCCCTTGTAAAATATAGAGAGATATACAAAAAAAAATAAGAGAAGAATACGTATACACAGAGGAACTTCCCTCCATAGTCAGAGAGAGAATATACACAGAGAGAGAGAAGCCAGGAGGGCAATCAGAGAGAGAGCAAGAAGGCATTTCTTCGTCAACGACCAAGCAGATCTTCCCCGAGTTAAGGCTGCGTACCGATCGTCCAAGGAGTAAGGCAGAGCGGCCGTCGCTTTCCCGAGCCTCTATCGTCACCCCCCAGAATCTAAAATAAACAATCGTACTTAGACTGCTGTACCTAGGTTTTTGTCCCTAGGCTTTCTTTGTACGAGCGAGTTTGTATTGTGAGTCTAAGTTCAGTCCTCCGATAATTGTTCTGTACTTTTACAATCAATGGCAAACAGTTGCCGGGATTGCCACCAGACAGAGACATAGATTTCTCGATAGACTTGGTTCCAGAAGCGGAGCCTATCTTCCAGCATGTCTATCGGGTGAACAATAGGGAGCTGGTGGAACTGAAGAAGCAGGTGGATGAGCTACAGGACAAGGGCTTCATCCGCTCGAGTTCGTCGCCATGGGGTGCACCAGTATTGTTCGTACCGAAGAAGGATGGGTCAGTACGCATATGTATTGACTATAGGGCACTCAACAACCTCACGATCAAGAACAAATACCCACTACCGTGGATAGACGATCTATTTGACCAGTTGAGCGGAGCTCGGGTATTTTCCAAGATTGATCTGAGGTCAGAATATCACCAGGTGAAGGTGAAGGGGCAGGATATTCCCAAGACCGCTTTGAGGATGCGGTACGGGCAGTTTGAGTTTTTGGTTATGCCGTTTGGGCTAACCAATGCACCAGTAGTGTTTATGAACCTTATGAACAAGGTGTTCCACCAGTATCTGGATCAGTTTGTGGTGGTATTTATTGACGATATCTTGATATATTCTAAGACTGAGGAGGAGCACGAGGCGCATTTGAGGATAGTGCTGGAGATTTTCAGGAAGGAGCAGCTTTACGGGAAGCTCTCCAAATGTGAGTTCTTCTTAGATCAGGTGGACTTCTTGGGGCATGTGGTGACTGGAGATGGTATCTCAGTTGACCCTAAGAATATTGTAGCAGTTGAGGCATGTGCAGTACCGACTTCAGTTGCAGAGATCAGGAGTTTCCTGGGGCTGGCAGGATACTATCGGAGATTCGTGCAGGATTTCTTCCGGGTTGCAGAGCCGTTGACTCGGTTGACCCGGAAGGATGCTGAGTATGTTTGGTCAGAGGAGTGTCAGGCAGCTTTTGATGAGTTGAAGAAGCGGCTGACGACAGCTCCGATTCTGACATTGCCTTCAGGATCAGGTGGTTTCACTATTTATAGTGATGCTTCAGGGAAGGAGCTGGGTTGTGTCTTGCAACAGCATGGGAAGGTGATTGCCTATGCTTCCAGGCAATTGCGTCCCTATGAGAAGAACTACCCTATCCACGACCTGGAGCTGGCAGCAGTAATATTTGCTCTGAAGCTGTGGAAGCATTATCTGTATGGTGAGAGGGTGGAGATCATCACAGATCACAAGAGCTTAAAGTATGTGTTCACTCAGAAGGAGTTGAACATGAGACAGCGCAAATGGCTAGAGTTGATAAAGGATTTTGATATCCTACTTCAGTATCACCCAGGGAAGGCCAACGTGGTTGCCGATGCCTTGAGTAGGTATCCGACAGCCATGTGTTTGACCATGGATCGGCATTTGCTTGCCGACTTGGAGAGCCTTGGGATTGAGGTGATCGTGCCCGGGGTACAGATTCAGCTATGGGGGATGCAGATTCAGTCAGACTTGGTGGAGAGGATCAAGTCGGCACAGTTTGAGGACGTCACTCTGCAGTATCTCCAGGAGCATGTTCGAGCAGGATTGCTGGAGGGCGAGTTTTCTCTTACAGAGGATGGTGTCTTGAGGGATGGTTCCAGGTTATGTGTGCCCAGCGGAGAGCTCAGGGAGCAGGTTATGCAGGAGGCCCACAGATCTCAGTACTCTATACACCCGGGTGCCAACAAGATGTACCGAGATCTACGGAAGCATGTTTGGTGGTCAGGGATGAAGCGGGAGGTGGCTCTCTTCGTGGCTAGGTATTTGGTCTGTCAGCAGGTCAAGGCAGAGAGACAGAGGCCCGGTGGATTGTTGCAGCCGCTGCCCATTCCCGAGTAGAAATGGAAGCATATCACGATGGACTTCGTTTTAGGATTGCCGCGTACTCCAGGAGGGAAAGATGTGATTTGGGTCATCATTGACAGGTTGACCAAATCGGCCCACTTCTTGCCATTCAAGGTGGGTACGTCTACAGAGAGGCTGGCGGAGTTGTATATGCGGCAGATAGTCATGATTCACGAAGTTCCGGTCAGCATCATCTCAGATCAGGATAGCCGTTTTACTTCCCATTTTTGGAGGAGTCTGTAGACCAGCTTGGGCACTCAGCTCAAGTTTAGTACTGCATACCACCCCCAGACGGACGGACAGTCAGAGCGAACTATTCAGACTCTTGAGGATATGCTGCGAACGTGTATCCTAGACTTTGGAGGTTCCTGGGAGGACCATATTCATTTGGTGGAGTTTGCCTACAACAATAGTTTCCAGGCCAGCATTGAGATGTCACCTTTCGAGGCTCTATACGGGCGTAGGTACCGTACACCCTTACCTTGAGATAATGTTGGTGAGCGAGCTTTACTGGGGCCAGAGATGGTTGTTGATGCAGCCGAGAAGGTGAAGCTCATCATGGACAGACTTCATATAGCGCAGGACAGACATCGGCACTGGGCCGATAGCCACGGAGGCCATTGGAGTTTGAGGTACAGATTAGAGTAGGATTAGATTTATATGTGTTTATTTGTGATTTTGATCATGTTTGTTTATTAATTTAATTGAGACCTTGCTTGTGATTAGGTCGGAGACCAGGTTTTCTTAAGGATATCTCCGACTCGTGGTACGATACGTTTTGGTGGAGACGGGAAGCTTAGCCCGCGCTTCATCGGCCCTTTCGTTATCAGCGGGAGAGTCGGTGACGTTGCATACAGGCTAGACTTGCCGCCTGCACTTGTGGGGGTCCACAACGTATTTCATGTATCACAGTTAAGACGGTACGTGGCTGACCCTAGCCATGTACTCGATCATTCAGAGATAGAGGTTGGGCCTTCTCTCAGCTATCCAAAGCAGCCAGTGAAGATTCTGGATCGACGGGAGAAGGTTCTGAGGAACCAGGTGATACCCTTGGTAAGCGTCGCATGGAGGCATCATTCTCCAGAAGAGTCTACCTGGGAGTGGGATGATGAGATGCGCGAGCGCTACCCTTATCTTTTTGGACCGTGAGGTATGCTTTCTATCCTTCTCATCAGTTGTATTTCGCCTTTCAATTTCGAGGACAAAATTCTTTTAAGGAGGATAGATTTGTCACTACCACATTTCTAGTATGAGGGTATTTTTGTCATTTTTGGTGTAATTTAAATTTATTTGAATTTATTTAAATTTATGGGAATTTTTAGGAATTATTTTGAAATTGTTTGGACTAGGCTGACTTTGACTAGTCTTGACCCTTGTAGACCAACCTAGGAGCTAACCCTAGTTAGTTGGACTTGGTTAGGCTATGTGACTCTAGTCTAACCTAGCATGACCTAAGTTGGTGGTAATTGGTTCATTAGAATTTGAGTGAGGAGATTAGGAATTAAATGGTTTGAGAAATGGCTTGTGATTTCACAAGTTATTTTGTGTCTTAACCTAATAGGACTAGCCAACCTAGTTCAAACCCTAACCTAGCCCATCATGGCCGGACACCTTAGCCTAACCTAGGGATTCCTCCACTATAAAGTCTCTCCTAAAATCTAGGGTTGCCTCTTTCTTAGGAAAAGCTCTAAGTTCAAGGAGGTTAGTTTCTATTGTATTTTAATTCCTAGAACTCCTTTACCCTTCCTTTTTCTTTCTAATTTATTCCATTAGGTCCTAATATGACTATTCTTACTGTTGCTAAGGTCTCATCTCAGTTTGAGTTTGTTTTGATTGGATTGGGACATCAAGAGGAGAGCCATTGAAAGAGGGGTTTTCTTAAAAAGTTCAAGCTTAGGTAACTTTCTCTACACTCCATGAAATTTCGATTTTTCTTCATCATTAGGGAGCCCTAGGAGTCCCCTAAGTATCAGTATAGGTTTAGTATCGGGTATCCTAGGTTTCGTGTCCGTTCTAAACACGTATCAGAGCTAGGATTGAGTGTTTGACGAAATGCCCCAAAGGGCATTTCGATCTCGGTTGTGCAATGTTTTTAAATAGGAAATTTAGATTTATCATTGTTTATTGGTTCCTGATCTTCTGTGGTGCTTATTGTGTCACTTAGTATCGGATTCATTGATTGGACACGTGCCGTACACCCTTGCGCGCGCGCTACAGTAATCCCCTGCTACTCGGGGTCTGTAGCGGACACGACACGGGGTTTCAGGACACAAAATTCAAGGAAAACCTAGGGGCAATGTCTGTCATGACATTCCCCAAGTTTTATTGGGTTTCGTGTCGTGTCGAGGGAAGAATCGATCGTGCACGGGGAAATGCCTGTGCAGTGCACTGTTAGTTATTTGCCACTGATACGGGTCTCGTATCCGACACTGACACGTTATGGACACTGGCCAATGGGCCTATGAGGTAGCCCTATAGGTGGGCTACCTATGTGGATGACCACAAGACTCACTTGTGTCTTGTGTCGTGCACACGACACAAGTGCAACTGTGCACGAGACAGTGCACTGACAGTGCACTGTGTGTTTTTTTTTTGAGTTCTTGTTTTGGGACACGCCGTATCAGGCCTTGGGTGACACGAATTGGAGTATGGGGTTTGTGCACATGGGTTGTTTCATTTACCAACCAATAGATTCATGATTTAGTTTGATTTTCCTGTTCAAATTCTCATTAACCCAATTTTAACTGATACTTGATTTCTGTTTACATTTTAGTTTTCCAATTTTAGTTTTGTCTGATGACTTAACCTATTAATCACTATTAAATGCATGTTTTTAAAGCTCTAATCTATTCTCCTATATGTCATCTGCCTGTGTGTCAAAATTGGGTTTGAATTGATGGGTTTTTGGACTGAAATCTGAGAATTCAAGATTGGGGACTGTTAAATTTGGTTTTGAGTTCTGTGTTAGCTGATGCTAACCCCTTAAAACTGAGATTTGAACTAAGGATTTAAATCTGGAATGTGAACTGGTTCTTGGGTTGTTGTGAAGCTATGATGGTTCCTAATATTGTATTAACTTGAGAGGGTTAGATATGTAGACTGATTTCTGGGTTATGTGGACTGCTCATTGGTCTTTGAGTTCTTTTATGAGCTATGAAGTTTTCCTATGTTGTATAACCTGTGAGTAGATTTAAATACCTGAAATTAGGACTTGCAGTCCAGTTGGTACATTAAATTGCTCACTAGCACACACACTGCATTTTAGTTCCTGCACTCATAGAAATCTGAGATTTCATGGTCACAGTTCACACAATTTCTGAATTGGTTTGATGTTAATACCTGAGTCTTGATGCTGAATTCCTTTCCTTTTCACTATCCTCTACACACAAAGTCCAGTTATATACACCCCTTTCACTCATTTCATGCAAACACACACACACTCTATGCTATTTCCTGCCACTCTATATTCCTGAGATTAACACCAAACACACACACACATGACACTGTTTGACACTGTTATTCACACTGTTTTGGGTTAACGTAATGCCATATGACACATAGCCTCCTATCTAACCACTGTTCACTCTATACACACACACAGGCCTCTCTCTTTATATAATATATATATTGTGTAGTGTGATGAATATGTGTATATGTGGTGTGGTTAGACTTCAATATATATATAGAGTGATAGGTTTTAGATATAGGTTGACTTGTTTAGACTAATGAAGTCTAGTATAGACTAGTTGACCTAAATTAGACTTGGTTGACCTAGTTTGACTTCTAGGGTTGACCAGAGTTGACCAAGAGTTGACTTTGGCCTAGTTTGACCTAGAATCATGTAGAATGCATAGTAGGTCTTCTTTATACTATTCGGGACTTGTTGTGACTTGTACTGTTCTGATTAGGAGCCAGACACCACTCTTCGGACAGTACTTTCATATTGGACACTCAGATACCAGGCGAGTACATTCTCTGATCATTTCATATCCTGCTTAGAATTATTTCCTGCAGTAGATTACTTTACTTGTACTGTCACGTTGGTCACACGGATTGGTACTATATGGATCCCTTCTTGAGATGTTATCCTTAGGGAGCATCGGGTACTCTATGTTCTGTGCGTTTCACTTACATGGGGTATCACTATGCTTCGTTGGTTCTTCGATTACTTGTGACATATACTCTTATAATCACAGAGTCTTCCTGGAATCCTTATCCCATTTATGGGTCTACTATGTATCACCCTTTGGGGGCTTATCACCTTTCGGAGGCTTACCACCCTTCGGGGGCTTATCACCCTTCGGGAGCCTTACATAGTATCATAACATAACCTGGTTGGATCCTTGGGTACTGATTGGGGGTATGGGAGAGTAGAAATAGACATACGAATACTATCCAAGTAGTGTAGTATCAGAATCTCTTCCATAGTGTAGCATCAGAATCTCTTATGCCATTTACATGTCTATATTGTACTCTGACTCACTAGTCACATGTTAGCTCTCTATTTATAGTAGATATTTCTATTAAAGCTTTCTCTCTCTGTTTACATACTGCACTTCTTTCAGTACATGTATCTTACTTTACTGCATGATTATATCTTCTAACCTGCTATGAACTGTTGAGATGTACTGTACTCGCTCCTGTCCTGACTGGACCTGTTGAAAATATTACAGAGGACGAGGAGGAGGCTTGCCTGGATACCTACTACGGGGCAGCCTTAGATGACACCTGCGAGCTGGACCCTCAGGAGGACCCAGCTCTAGCTGAGGATATCACCCCCATTGCCTAGACTAGATTAGTTAGGCTTATCTATCCTTTATGCAGTCTTGAGACATGTTTTAGCTAGACTATATTTGGAGTTCAGAGTTGTATATATTCTTTCATTCTGTATCTGAGACCATGTACTTCTGGATATTGCTGAGATTATCTTAGACTACTTTTTATCTATTTATTTCCTTGAGTTCTATTTCATATCGTGCTATCTTTTCCTTAATTGTGATTGAGTTTTACTGCTATGTCACCCCATTCGGAGAGTATAAACTGTTTAGAGATATATTGCTAGATGGTTGTTGACCTAGGACAGCGTTCTACCGCCGACACTGCGGCGTAGGCTGGACGTACCCACGTCTCGTGCCATTACTCTAGGGTGCGGGTTGTGACACGGTAGAGGCTCGGGAAAGTGCTATCAACTATGCCTTACTCCTTGGACGATCGAACGCAACCTCGGCTCCGGCAAAGAAATGTCCTCTCTGTGTGTGCTTTTTTTTTGCTCTGTGTGTCTCTGTGTCTCTGAGTGTGTGCAAAGGAATAACCCCTTGCTATTTATAGGAATTTGTGATGAGTGGGGCATACAGCCATGTGGCTATTTTTAGGCCACATCCTCGTAACTGCGCCTAAAGAAGTGGGCCGTTGGGGATTGGTTAAGATTAATCTTGATCTGTTTGTTGCAATAAATCTGAACTGTTATGATCTGTTGGTTGCAATAAATTCGAGTTGTTAAGACTTAGGCAAGTTCTACCACGTGTCCCAACTGCCACTATGTTGCGAGCCGCATGAAGGACTATCCCCATGTCTGAGCCGCATGAGGGTGGCCTCATAACCGAGCCGCATGAGGGTGGCCTCATAATCGAGCCGCATGAGGGTGGCCTCATGTCTGAGCCGCATGAAGGCCACACAGGCGACCCGCATAGAGAACTTTCTTTGGACTTTGTGAACTGTGTCCGATATCATAAAGATTCTCTCTTCTTTTTATGAGCATGTCGCGTCTCTTCTTTATGTCAGAGCCATCATGTCAGAGCTGTCACTTTGTGTCAGAGCATTAATTGCCAGCTGCACGGAGTAATTATGGCCAACTGTATGGGCCTATTTTGAACCGCATAAGGCCACGTGGCTTTTTTGAGCCGCATGAAGCTCTTTGAGCCGCATGAAGCGCTCAGAGATTTTTGAGCCGCATGAAACTCCCCAAGTTTTGAGCCACATGAAGTTTCATGTTGATTCTGGGCCGCATAAGAATTATTATTCTTTTCCATGCTTCTACAAGACCCCCTTCAAAGTTTTCAATTTATAAAATTAAAATACTTTGAATAAGAAGCATGGGTATGTCCGCATAAGCTCTTCATGCTGCATAGACTTCTTCTGGCCGCATGGGATTCTCTGGTCGCATAGGCTTCTCTGGCCGCATAGACTTTTCTGGCCGCATAGTCTTCTCTGGCCGTATGCTGGTCTTTGTGCCACGTAGGCGTCTCATTAATTGCTCTTGATTTGTTTTAATTTTAAAGCCGTCTTTTGGATAGGATCCCAAGGGTCGGCATTAAATATTTAGATTTGCCTTGATGATTCTGAGCATTCTTTTTGTATTCGGCTTTATCTTCTAGGCAGCACGAAATCGAAGCGCCTATCGGTTCACACGCCCCTGTCAGCCTATAACTATGAGCAATTTTTGAAGAGAGATTTTTTACTCTCTTCTTTCTTCAAGCTTTCTTGCCCTAGTCGTCGTCTCTCCTTCTTCTTCGGTCATCAATGGCTCCTAAGGCTTCCTCCAGTGCTGCGACAAAGGGCAAAGGAGTTGCCTCCTCATCAGCGATCCTAGTTCATCCTGACATTCATCCTGCCATTGACGGTAAGAATGTTGGGAGAAAACTGCATGGATTCAAACCCTAACCATAATGGTTGTGTCATATGTTTTATGCGCGAGCCTTTCTCTTTGGCATATTCTTCGTCTTTATTGAACTGTTTAAGTTCGGTGTGATGAATCCGTATATGATGTGCTGTGTGGGGTATACCTCATGTCCGAGCCGCATGGGGTATACCTCATGTCCGAGCCGCATGAGAGTTGCTTCAAGACTGAGCCGCATGAGAGTTGCCTTATGGCCGAGCCGCATGAGAGTATACCTCATGTCCGAGCTGTAGAAGCATGGAATTTCACAACTAGAGAGCCCATACGCTAGACACTACATACTCCAGAGCTCGGACAAAATACTTCACAGAAAAAATAACAGATATAGACATAGAAAGAGAACTTTTTATTTCACATATAAAAGTCTATTACATGTCTAGAGAAGGTTGTACAAAGGAGAATTTTTACAAAGGAAAGATCCTAAATCGACGACCAGCAGCCACCATGCGCCTCCAGTCAGGCGCAGCGGCCACCGTGCGCCTCCAGTCAGTCAGGCGCAGCAGTTACCATGCGCCTTCAACCAGGCACATCCCACCATGTGCCCTCAGCAAGGCACATCCTACCATGCGCCCTCAGCAAGGCGCATCCTTTTCAGCAGCTCAGTTATGTGCATCCCCAGTTATGTGCATCCCCAGTTATGTGCATCCCTTCAGCAGCCCAGTTATGCGCCGCTCTTCCAGCCAGGCTCACCTGATAAATGCTTCGACTAATGAAGCATTTAACCCTCTGGCTGGAACCGAGGAAGAGAAGAGCACCGCAAATCTGTGGCCAGGGGAGGCTTCAAAAAAGCCTCCAAACACCAAGGAAGACCGTAATCGAAATACGGCTAAAGGAGCAGCTTTCAACACAACCAGAGTGGGCAACACCTACTTTGAAGGAAGAAAGAGCCTAGCACCGCCATTCCGATCTACGGCCCTTCCGGAACAACGGAGACGAGGCCCGAGCATCCCTATCTTTGGATGCAACAGGCACCTACCGCCTGCCTCGGAAGCCCTCGACTCCGTCTTTTGGATGTAACAGTCACCTTCAAGTGCATCTATGATGACATGGCGTCTCATCTTCACCCTCGGGAGCACTTCGTCAACAGAGTGCACTCGAGTACCCAAGTTCATGGTGGAAGTACGTGGGAGAACGAGAAGCAAACCTTCTCTCCATGCCACTATTTATAGGCCGGGCAGATCAAACCCATGTGCCAAGTGGATGGCTCTCCGAATTCTGTGCAATGAACTTACATTTAATGGGTGAACCGGACGCCTCGAATTTAGCCAAATGGCTATTTAAAGCACTCGAGGAACGAAACAGCCGCTCGCGCCCTTCGACTTCAGGCGCAGCACACAGATGCGCCCTTCTGAACCAAGTACATCACAGAGGATGCGCCCCCATGCGTCCCCATACCCAGTGGAACGCCAATCGATGCGCCCCCTCAGCTTTCTATCGAATGTCAGAAACATTAAATGCTGAACTGACAGAGTTGGCAGCACACCTCCCAAAGTCTGAACGGTTGACAGCTTTCTCAGAAAATGAAGTGTCGGCAACGTCAACATCATCATGACTTTACTCCGACGGCTACTGCCACATGGCCACTCATCCACCCGCATGCGCCTCTGCAGCCATGCGTCCAGATCTACATGCGCCTCAAAAGCCATACGCCCCAGACTGTTCTCTGATCCCAAAAGACAGAAGGAAAGTCGCTTGCATGCGCCTCAAAAGCCATGTGCCCAGAATGGTTCGTGACTTCCAAAGGTTACGAGCCAAAGTCGCCTGCATGTGCCTCAAAAGCCATGCGTCCAGAATGATTCGTGACTCCTAAAGGTTACAAGCCAAAGTCTCCTCATGCGCCCAATCCAAGGCACATTCTACCAGATCATCTCCACCACCAAATCCGAGATCTCCGAGCCATGGGTCGATGACACGTATCCTTTGACTCAACTCATCCGAGATCTCAGCAACTGAAAGATCTTCTTCTCCGCTACGTGCCGGCTCGCAACAGCAACATGAAGAAGTCAACCCCTCAATCAGGACGCATCACCCGTGCGCCTCCATCAACAATCTCCATGTGGCGTCCCCACGTACCGGCACATCCTACATATGCGCGCATGAGCAGCCAGCCTGCAAAGCTATAAATAGAGGGATCATTTCCTTCTGACGGGCACACACACCTATCTAAAACGAACACACAGAGACTTCGCACCACCAGAGAGGCAGATACAGACACTCAACGTCTTCCTCCTATCAGCCAGCTCCAGCACCCAGAGCAATCCAAACCTTCAGAGAACCGATAACCGTCGTCAGCTCGTCAACGGAGTCAACGCATTACCACTCGCTCCATCGGCACAAGGGACCCAGATTAAACAAAAGTGTACTCCTAGGACTACGTCTAAGTCCTATATTGTAACACTGTTCTGTTTGTATTGAAATTTAATCAAAAAAATTTAATGGCAAACACGAGCCGCATGAGAGTTGTCTCATGGCCGCATAAGCATCTTATGAACCGGGCCGCATGAAAACCCACCAAACAGAGCCGCATAAGCTCCTTATAAACTGGGCCGCATTAAGCCCCACCAGACAGAGCCGCATAAACTCCTTTAAACTATGACGCATAAAGACCCACCTAACCAGAGCCGCATAAGCTCCTTTAAACTGGGCCGCATAAAGACCCAACTAATCAGAGCCGCATAAGCTCCTTTAAATGGGGCCGCATGCAGCCCCACCAAACAGAGCCGCATAAGCTTAGAACACACTAAGTGGTTTTCTCTGGCCATCTTCTAACTTGTTTCTTTTGTCTTTTTTCAGTGAAGTTGCCAGTCAATCCTGCGGGAGAACTCTTGGTAGGTCGAGCCCAATCTGCTGTGGGCGTGAGGTTCGACCATTTAGTTGATTATGTGTCGAACCAGTTTTCCAAAGATGAACCTGAGGAGAGACTAAAGGATATCAAAACCAGTCCTTCTACTTTCTCTCAGGCATGATGAACTCGGGGCAATTGGGGGGCCAACACCTGAAACCTGCGTTACTTTTCGGATGTCCTGACTGTAAAGAACTCCAACGTTCTGAATATATCTAAAAGTTGGAGTTTTTCTTCTAACGGAATGGCGATCCACATTCCTCAGATGGAGCGTCACTTCCCGTTGTCGTATTTCAACATGCTGCCAATGGACAGACAAATGGTGGACTCCTTGACTCCGAGCCGGCAGGGGATGTTTGTGGGTGATATTCACTATAACAGAAACTTGGGGTCGGTGGTCGCGAGCAAGACACCGATCAGCTGCTACGTGATGGGGTTGGCCCCGGGTAGCTTCTTAAATGTGCAGGGTCCCAACTTCTGGTTCTCTCAAGCTGACACCTTTGTGAACCAGCTTGCTCAGAAGGGTCCTACCCCATTGGTTGGTTGGCGCTGCTGAACTGGATAAACCCCATCCCTTCGTGCATCAACTTGACCACGTGGATTTTACGGACATACGAGAATCTTCTGCGCGAGATTGGCCTCTATCACGCCATTCGTGGCACCTATTACGGTCTGCCCATAAACAAGAAGTTGTTCATGGCTCTGTTTGAGATATACAATCGTCGTACGGGGACCTTCTTTACACCGGGAGGGGAGATGGGACTCGCTCTCCACGAGATGCGTGAAGTCTCCAGGCTGTCCTGGGGAAATAAAGTCTTTGAAGTGTATACCCCTACGAACGAAGAGTTGGCAGCAGTTCCCGGGCTTTGTGTCTGTCTATCGAAAACTACTATGTCACCATAGTACATGCCAACAGACGTCCAAGAAGAAGGACGATAGCTCGGAAAGGAACCTTCCTCATACAAAAACCTGGCTTAGTTACCTTTTTAAGCTAGGCGCCTCAAGTCGGGTTTCTCCCCGAAGTCCCCGAACTCGGTAGGAAGTACAAAACCAGGTGTCGACCGCCAAGAGGGTAAAAACCACGGGCGACAGATTTGGGAGTCAAACTGACTCCTTTAATTATTTTTATCAGGATATCCAGCAGATGTCTGAGAAGGCTCTTCTGATAGGATTTCTGATGGTATGGCTGCAGAACTGCGTGGTTTCGGGAGGGGTTGGTTCTATTGAGAGGATCAGCCATAACTTTATCTTTCCTGCTGTGAAGATGGTCGTTAGGGCCAGATTAGCTCTTCTTCCTGCCATGGTATGCAGCATACATCGTGGCTTCCGCACTTTCTTGTCAAGGTCATTGCCCGTGATACGGTGAAGGACTTTGAACGAATTGAGCTGCCCTATCATTATCTGATGGGGTGGCTGTTGATGCATTGCCAGTCTTTGATGAGGCCTGGCCCAGAAGACGACGTAACAGCTGATGATGCTTTCATCTTCCAGTATCGTCGTATGCCATGGGAGTTCGATACCATGTGCGCCTGTCGGATGGCGCTGGCGAGAGTGTACAGATACACCTTTTTCGTGTCTGTTCCTTATTTTACTGATGAAGAAGTAAACGACGTACATCTTGATGGTACTGGGCCTCCTCACCTCTTATCCGATAAGATGCTCCTCTGGTTGCAGAACATCCGTCCTGCACACCTGGTATACTGCTACCGTAACTCCATCTTCTTGGATCCTTACTTGTCCAGTCGGTTCTCCCGACAGTTTGGATACAGTCAGATGTTTTTGAACAATCCCAGCTCCTGCCTGGTTTTTGAAGGAAGCATTCTCGACGGCAAACGGGCTTGGCACTACTATAACTCGGTTCACACCCGTACCAGCTTCTCTGTACCTGATGCTAGGGAGTCAGGACAAATTTTGTACTTGGCGGCTCTGTACCATATTATGGTGAACAAGCAACCTCATAATTTTTGACCCGAGTACCAGTTTTATTGTTGGTACTGGCTTGGAGGAGAAGCCAAAAGGGTCCAAGATGAGGAAAAAGAAGAAGAACACAGTTGATGTGTCAGACTCGGAGTCCACCAATGCGGACGAAGAGGATGACCCCGATAACTTGCCTCCTCCTCCTACAGATGATGTGGTGGCGGATCAGCCCCCTGTTGTGCCTGGTCCTTCATGTAAGCGAAGCAGGCGTGGGTCCGCTGTTGGCGGCATAACTTACTCTCAGAAACGTGCTGCGGTCAAGCCTCGCGGGCTGCTCATTAGGGAGAAAAGCGAGGATGTTGATGCCGTTTTGGAGGTGAATCGAATTACAACCATCTTTTTTAGCACTTCTTTTCTGAACTATGATCTGATCATTCTTCTTTTCTTTGCAGGCGTCGGAAGAAGGGACTCTCGAGAGCCGGCTACTGTCACTGAGGTCGATCTGGCTCTAGACACTTTCATTAGTGATATGAGTGCCGAGACTATTTTTGTCAGGGTTCTTCCGGCGACGGCTGAGGTTCCTCCCGTTACTGATGTCTCAAACCAGGGCGACGTGGGCTCTACTGAACCTATCCCCGAGGTTGCTGAATTTCAACCGGGTGATGTTGACCCAATTGCGTCTACCTCCGGGGCGACTGGGGCAAAGGAACCAGCTGCATTCGCCTCAGATATCGCTGGTGAGGAGGATACAATGGCTGTACGCGAGCCTCAGCTTCAACAACCCTTCCCTAGTAAGCTAAGTCAAGTCTTGACTAGTGAGGAGGTTCATTTGCTCTATCTTCACATCCTTCGGGTTAAGCTGATCGATGGTTGCTCCGGACATACATGTCCTGCTCCTTCGCTGCCAACGACGGATATCATCGGGAGAAAAGTCACCAGAGGGGATCTGGTAGGAAAAAGTATGCCTCCACCTCTTTTAACTCATATCGAGGGGCCTCCTGCCGGTTCGAGTTCGAGAGAACAGACAGTGGAACGGCCGGGACGATAAGAAATGGTCCCTGCACCCTCCTTGGTTCATGTGGCTCCGGACGTCGACCTTTCCGCCCTGCCAAGTCTCCGGATCCTTCGGGCTGCGGAGGAGGAGATGGCCGCTATTCAAGCATCCTATTGCTCGGAACTTGTTTCCTTAGTGGCATGGGCATCAAGTTCCGCTGCATCTTCTTCAACTCTGCCAACTACTCTTCCTTTGACGTTGTCTTCTTCGGAACTTCTGGATGAATCGTCGAAGGACGTGGTTGACAATTTTTACCGCTATCTGAAGCGAGGGGTTGAAGCTGCCTTGGAGAGGGGACATATTTTGCTTTGGCCCGTCAATGTGCCCGTGGCCAGATCGAACTTCTCAGGACGCTTCCCGACAGGGCAGGGATGGTCGAGCTTTTGGAGCCAAAATTACTAGAAACTGATCAGCTCGTAGCTCAATTTCAAGGACTGCGGCAAGTCGATCGGTCGGTAGCAATAGATCAGGAGCGTAGCTTCCTTATGACTGCCATGGAAAAGGTAAGGACGGTACGGGACACGTCCAGGCCTGTTCTGATGAAGGACCTTGGAGATCTATCCCTGCAGTACGATCAACTAAGCCGCAGGGAGAGGATTGTATTGCTCAGGAAGATGTCGCCTCTCGTGGGATAACCGATACGAAATAGCAAATCCTCCAGCTTCAGAAGAAATTAGCTTCTTTGGAATCTGAGCTCCAAGCTTCTCGCCAAGATAAGGAGCTAGTTTTCCAGGAAGCCGATCGGGTCACCCAAACCTCTGCTAGCTTGGAGCGTGCACTGAAAAAGCTTGAAGACGGCTGGCAGGCACATGCACACCTTGAGGATGCCGAGAGGTTGACCCAAGAGGCTGAGCGCCGAGCCACGCTGAGGTTTGAGGAGTCAATGACTAAGTTGAAGGATCGACTCAGAGAGCTGTGCGTCGTCGAACCATAATCGACTTTTTTTTTTTTTTATCATTTATGTTCCTTCATTTTAATAGGGACATAGTCTCAGAAAAATGTAGTACTTTTTGTTTTCAATGAGTGACTATGTTTACATCATTCTTTATCTGTTGTGCTTGTACCGTATCTTTGGTATTATGATATTTGCCCCACTGGGGGACTTTCTGTGGACCTATTACCCTTGGCATACCTTGGTTTTAGGTATGGATAATAAGCTCGGAAGAGATACCTAGAACGATTCCGTGGTAAGGTGGACATAGAAGTTTCTGGTATTGGGCGAAAGAATGCCATAGAACAGTTGGGTTCCAGAAGCATGACATTGTGAGAAAAGAGACGCTTGTACTAGAGAACCTAGTACAGCATTTGTGGTCAACTGCGGACATTTGTGGTCAACTGTGGACATTTGTGGTCAACTATGGACATTTGTGGGCCTATAATCCTTGGCGTACCCTGGTTTTGGGTACGGATAATAAGTCGAGAGAAAACCAACATACTTACTCAGAGGTAATGAGGACGTGGTAAATATGGGGGCTTTACAATGGAGTCTTCCTACTCAAAGGTAATGAGGACGTGGCAGGAGTGGACTCCAAGAAGGGTACATAGAACAACTCGGAGGCAATATGGACGTAGAAGTTCTACGTAAGGGGTGATTTGTTTGTGATGGAAGAGAAACAACTCAGAGGTGACATCGATGTGGTTGTTTCAGGGATTTGGTGGACCTATTACCCTTTTTATGTACTGAAAGTGCGAGTAATGGATCATGAGGAAAATGCTCCTTTTAGGGAGGAAGTTCAGAGGTACAATCATATATGACTTACTACCCAGAAGATGCGATATGGATTCATTTGGAGTGACCAGAGTGTAAGTTCAGCGGTACCTGAGGGTATATAACTCAACAATCTTGTTGATTCGAAAGTTGTCATTTAGACATAATATTTTTTCAGGAACTTGCCGTTGATGGGCATCATGAGCAAGTCTCCGTTTTGCTTTGTGAGACGGTATGCACCATTGGAGAATATAGCCTCGATGATAAATGGGCCTTCCAACCTTGGCTAGAATTTGTCGACAATTTTGTGAGTCAAAACCATCGACCTCCGAACTGCCAAAACAAGATCGCCCACTTGGAATGTTCTGAGTTTAACCTTCTTGTTGAAGGCTCCAGAGATGCATGCTTGATAAAGCTCGATTCGTTGTTAAGCGAGCAGGCGCTTCTCATCTAAGGCCTCCAACTCATGTAGCCGGCGACGGTAATTATCATCCGTCGTCAATCGATAAGTGAGGGCGACGCGGAGCGAGGGGATTTGAGTCTCCAATAGGAGAACTGCCTCACTTCCGTACACCAGAGAGAATGGTGTGTTCCCAGTGGTCGTCCGGACTGTAGTACGGTACGCCCATAAGCATTCGCTAAGCTTTTCATTCCAGTCGCGTTTGTTTGTGGACACGAACTTCTTGAGAAGCTTGATTATAGTTTTTTTGAATGCTTTTGCCAACCCATTGGTCGCCGGGTTGTAGGGTATGGATGCAACATTCTGGATCTGATGTTTGTCGTAAAACTGATAGAAGACGTGGCTCGCGAACTGCGGACCATTGTCGTGGATGATCATTGGAGGCAGTCCAAAGCGATAGATGACGTGATGCTTGAGGAAGCTGATCACGTTTGATGTCTTCACTTCTGTAAGCGGAACAGCTTCCACCCATTTGGAGAAGTAATCCGTAATTGCCAGTATAAAACTGTGTCCTCTGGATGATGGTGGGGTGATTGGACCAATAATATATATTCCCCATACCTCAAATGGCCAGGATGCCACCGTCGGATGTAGGAACTCGGATGGTTGATGTATAAAATCTGCGTGGACCTGGCCAGCTTTACACTCTCTTGCATAGTCTATCGCATCTGCCACCATCGTAGGCCAGTAATAGCCCATCAGGCGAAGACGGTCTTATAATTTTAGGCCAGGTTGATGGGCCCCACAATTGCTATCGTGAGCTTCGCATACAGCTTCTTTGGCTTCTGTATTTGACAAGCACCGGAGCAGCAATCCATCATAGGATCGCCGATACGGCATCTTTGTCTCTGTATCTTAGAAGAATCTGAGAGAACGTCTTCTAATAGAGGTGGCTTCTTTCGGGTTTTTCGGCAAGATGCCATAGACTGCAAAGTCGATAAATGGGAGCCTCCAGTCCTGTGTCTCGTCGATAGTCAGGGCAGAATAACTCTCAACAAATTGGACATTTTTCTTAGGATAAACCAATTTGTGGCCTATTACGTCAACCAAATGATGAGTGTAATTTGGGACCACTAGAGAAGCAGCCAGTCCTGCTAAGGCGTCGGCTTCAATGTTCTGGAGTCTGGGAACATGTTCTATGAAGAATCCTTTCAGGGACGTAATGATGGCGATTGCGATCTGATGATAGGGGATTATGTCTTCATGGTGAACTTCATATGAACCCCGGATCTGATTGACGATGAACTATGAATCGCCATATGCTTCCAGGTACTCTACCCCCAATTTTTTTGCCAGTCGGAGGCCGATAACCAAGGCGTTGTACTCGGCTACGTTGTTTGAGCAGGGTTCTGTAAGGGAATATGCCCGATTGATCACCAAGCCCGAAGGAGAAATCATCATCACTCCGACCCCAACGACAATATTGCCCTTGGGCCCGATTCTTGAAGCACAGTCGAAGAACATTCGCCAGACGGTATCTTGTGAAGCCATGTTTGAGTTGGCCACCTCGTTTAGGATCTCTTCATATATTCTGGTTGACTCCGAACCTGGATAAGCCGCTAAAAAGTCTGCCAGAGCTTGACGTTTAACAGCCTTTTGCGGGACGAAGATCATGTGGCATGGGGATAATAATACCGCCCAGGTAGCAAGGCGAGAGCTGAGTGCACCCGGCTTGGTCATGAGGACCCTTAGGGGGTTAACTCGTGATATGACATGGATGGTTTGTCCCGTAACATAGTGTTGCGTCTTCTGAATAACGAACACCAAAGCAAGACATTCCTTCTCCACGGTGGTGTATCTATGTTCAGGTCCTATCATCATTCGACTGAGATAAAAGATAGCTTGTTCATGCCCCGCATCATTGTTTTGTGCTAGTAGAGCACCGAGGGAATGCTCTATCGCTCGTACATAAAGCAAGAACGGCTTTCCAGCAACCGGGGCCACCAGGACTGGAGGGTTTGACAGATATTCTTTAATATTGTCGAAGGCACGTTGGCACTCTTCATCCCATACGAAGGATATGCCCTTCTTCATGATGTGGGTGAATGGTTGACATCGCCAGGAGAGGTTAGAAATAAACCTTCTGATATAGGCTAGTCTCCCTTGCAGGCCTATGAGTTCTCGAAGATTTTTCGGAGGGCCCATCTCCATGATTGCCTTCATCTTCTCAGGGTCTATATGGATTCCTTGGACAGTAATGATAAAACCCAAGAATTTTCTGCTAGATACGCCTAAGAAGGATTTTGTGGGATTCATCTTCAGGTTGTGCGCTCGCATCAGGTCGAATACTGTCCTCAGATCGTGCAGATGATCTTCCTTAGAGCAGCTTTTGACAGCGATGTCATCGACATAACATTCTACTGTCTTACGTAGGTGATCTCTGAAGATGACGCTCATAGCTCATTGGTATGTGGTGCCGGCATTCTTTAAACCAAAGGACATGACTGTGTAGCAGTACACACCAATTGGCGTTCGGAATGATGTATGCTTTTTGTCGTCAGAAAATATCTTGATTTGGTTGTATCCTGAGAAGCCATCCATGAATGACATGCGCTCAAAGCCACATGTATTGTCGATCATTATATCCGTAATATGAAGTAGGAACTCATCCTTAGGACATGCTTCGTTCTGATTTCGGAAGTCGATGCAAATTTGGATCTTCCCATTCTTCTTGAGGACCGGTACTATATTGGCGACCCAGTCTGGATGTTGTTCCTCCCGGATGAAGCCGCTGGCTATCAGTTTGTTGACCTCAGCTTCGATAGAATTCATGATGTTCGGGCAGAACCGTCGTTGCTGTTGCTTGACCGGCTTTGCGTCCGGATGAATATTGAGTTTATGGAGAGCAACCTCGGGGTTTATCCCTGGCATGTCCTCATAGCTCCAGGCGAACACATCAATGTACTCTCTAACGAGTTGCAAAAGCGACTCCCACTCTTCGTCTGTCAGGCTTTTACTGACGAAGATTGGCTTTGGAGATGATTCATCGCCGAGGTCAACTTGCATGACCTCATCTTCAGTAGGAGGATCTCTCTGTTCGAAACGCTTCTCCCACTGCATATCTAGCTGCTGAACCCAAGTCTCTAACTCGAGGAGTTTGGGTACATCTTCATCTTCTTCATAGACGTCAGTAAATACGATATTGACAGATAAAGCTTGCCTGAATACGTCTCCGATGCTGACATCCAAATCAGAAGTGGGTGATCCGGTTGAATGTGAATGCCAGTCACATTCCTCATCTGAGCTTTCAGGAGTTGTTACGGGTATAACATAGCCTAGACCACGTCTGGTCTTGTTGTAGTAATCTCGTGGTTTTCCAGCCGGGACTGGCAACTGCAAAGGTAATCGCCGGCCAGTGCCGTAGTTCAAGCCTGGCGTAGCCTCCATATCATACCCCAATTTTTGTATGAGGTACTTGGATCGAAAGCTATACAAATAAAGGGGCAGTCTTCCAGTGTCGGGTTCGAGATCAACTTCTTCTATCCTGAAGGGCTAGGGATTATTCTTTCGGCCGAAGATGATTGGATGATCCTCTCCCTCGACTATAAAGCAAGCGCCTTCTATGGGAGTGAGTTGGTTCGCGGTATAGACATTTGTCACTTGGGTGTGTAGGTTGGTTCTTATACCGTGTTCCATAGCATACATTATACAAAGCTTATTAAGCTCAAGGTAGTTCAAAGATAGCCTTTTATTGATAAAGTAAGGTATCTTTTCAGGTGAAATTACATCGTCAGTAGAAGGAACATCAGTGTGGACAGCCACATACTTGGCTAGCTCTAATTCCTCTTCAGCTACCCCTTGTATCAATGAAGACTGGGAGGATGACATGGGCAGCTTGATCATCTGGGGCTCCACTGGTGGTGCTGAACGTGAGGTCGTAGGCGCACTAGCGATCCCTGGCTTAGCGCTTGGTGCTGGACGTGGAGTTGTTGCCTCACTAGCAGTCCCTGGCTTAGCGCTCGGCTGTCGACTTATCCGGGGAAGACGAATCGTCATTGGCTTAGCAGAAGGATTGATCTCTTCTATTTGTCGTTGGCCGGCTCTTGGCAGCCTGATTGTCAGTGGCTCCGTAGTAGGTCTCGGCCCTTGGCCAGACCTTGGCAGTCGGATTGTCATCTGCTCCTTTTGTGCAGTGAGCACCGGGAGACTAGTTGTTTCTCTACGCAGAGTGGCTGTAAGAGGTGCAGTCCTGCATGGTTTGCGGGGTTGGAGATGGATTCTCAAGGGTTCCTCAGGCCTTGTAATGGCCTCCGTCTGCTCTTGACCATCCTTCTTGATCAGATGCCTCTTTGATTTCTCGTACAAGCAGGAATCTGAATAGTAGGATTTGAACCCTTTGAAGGGATCGATGTCGGCAAATTCCGTCTTTACAAAGTCGTGCTTGTCGATGTACTTGAAGCACTGGTACAATATAGAGGGCATGATCATATAATCATGTATCTACGGACGCCCTAAGAGAATATTATAGGCGGTGTCTGCATCGATTACATAGCAAGTTACTTCCGACTGAAGGTCGCCAATTTGGCTCTTCAGGCGAATCTTCCCAATGGGATAGCTTCTCCCGAAATTGAAACCGCTGATGGCGGTGCTGGTAGGAGTCAGCCGATGCATAGGGATGTGCAGGAGGTGAAGCAAGCTCTTCGGAGTAATGCTTATCAAAGAACCGGGATCAATGTGCATCCAATCCACCTTGATGTCGCCGACGTATCCAGTATAATACAGAGGGCAATCGTGCAGGTTGGTCTTGATAAGCATGTCCTGCGAAGTGAACACAATGTTGGGCATTGCACATGTACAAGCGCTTTCCTGGAGATCCGCCGGCGAGCTCTCCCCTGTAAGCTTGACCTGAGCCAGATATGCGTCGGCATTCTGGAGTGCGACGCGAACATCTTTGGAGTGTCTTAGGAGCTCATATAATGACAATTTGGCTGGTGTGTTGGCCAATTGTGCTAAAATGTCAAAATTATAGGGCTTCTCCAGCCCCTAAGGCGTGTCTTTCCGGAGCGGCTTGTCAAAGTGGGTCTCTTTTGGCTTGGGCTTATCGGCCGGCGGAGGTTGAAAAGGTCCTGGGGTATCAGCAGTGGCCGGCTGTCGTTCTTCAGCCGAGTTACCCGTCATGGGTTTGTAGGTCCTAAAAATCAAGTTGTATTCATCATATAGGCAGAGGAAACTAATTTGAGCACACTTCAAATGGACTGCGCAGGAGGCAGATTGCGCGACAAATCGAACGCACGAGATGAACTGCGCTACCACCCAAGCGTGCTACGCTGACGTGGCAATGCCATCATTACCTAATAAAAATCTGATCTTCTGACAGCTGACAGCCCGATAAATGAGGAGTCCTTTTGTTTCTTGTACAGCACAGTGCTCGAGGACAGCTGTACAGCCAGCGCAGTATGACAGCTCAACTTCAGCGCAGTTTGACCAAGCCCGAGTCTTAGCGCAGTCTGATGCTAGCGCTTTTCAAGTGGAGCAATCCATCAAGATAATTGACATTTATTACGTGGCTTACATGCCATCAATTGCTCGCCATGTGGCAACCGCCTGTACACGACCATGCGTATTTCAATCAAACAATGCCATGCGTCTAATACAGTTTGCCCACGATCGAGTAACCGCTAGCGCAGTTCACAGTCTGCGCAGTCTGTTGCCAGCGCAGTTCATCATGCACAATCCATAATAACTACAAATTAGTTATTTCTAGAACTCTATAAATAGAGTTTCAAGTCCTTCATTAAGGAGGGATCAGATTATTATCAGATCATTATTATCACCAGGGATCAAGAGTTCTTGTCCAAGTGCTGCTTCATTCTTCAGAGGCAATCGTCTTCAAAGTTCACAGCGTCCAAGGGATAAAGCGATCGTCTTCAGATCAGATTCCTATAGTTGTACTTTCCCATAATTCAATTATAATCTTCTTACAAAGTTTGTTAAATAAAAGACTTTTGTTTTTGCAAACAAAATGGCGACTCTGTTGGGGACGACTTTCTCCTCCGACGAGGAAGTGGCAACTCAATGTGACGTTGCGTCTATCAGAAAGATGCAAAAGACGCTGGTTGTGAAGGTCAACCAGACTGCCTACGAAGCTATGATCAACTCCGGGACTACCTGTCGCACTGTGGCCTCTGCCAAGAACAGGGCCCGTTCAGTGTGGACTCCGAAGTCCTCTGCGCAGTCCTCTGCGCAGTCATCTGCGCAGCCTGCTGTCTCTGCTGCCAAAGAACCAATAGCCTCTTCTGTCCTTGCGCAAAACATCATCAGTGCCGCCTAAGCGCAAGCCAATGCTTCTACTGCCCATGCGCAGCATACTGCTCCTCTTGCCACAGCGCAAACCACTTCCTATGCTGCTCTGGCAAAATGTAAGGCCCCTCTTCCTCTGAAACCAGAGTGCAACATAAGTCTTCTGGGACCAAAATTCCTGTTGCGCAAGCTGCAACTCCTGGAGTTTCTGTGGCCAAAAGGCCATTTGTTAAATCCTCTCAGGCACAATCGGTCAAAGCACCCACTATTACCTCAACCCAAGCGCAAGCTGTTCCAGCGCAGTCTAAAAGGGATAGCTTTTGGCTAATCCTCCTTCTTCTCACAGCAAAGGAAAAGACTCTGTTCCTCTTCCTAAGTACCCTTTTACTCCTGCATAATCCACTGGGGGTAGTCTGTTGATTGTTCCTCCTCATCCTCAGAACAAAGAAAAAGGCCCTTTGGTCTTTTCTCGATCTTTCGCAGTTCAGAACTCGGAAAACAACAAAGGGAAACGCTCTTTAGCCAACCCTTGTTCACAAAATAAAGGAAAAGGCCCTTTGGTATTTTCTCAGTCTTCTCCGGTTTTTACCGTAGAAGATCCATCTGAATGTGCCTCGGCACTAAACAGTACAAAAACTTTTCCTACTAAAGGGAAGAACATTGATCAAAAGGGCATCTTGCCTACTCCTGTTGCACATTTCCAAGATCTCCCAACTCTTCGAATGTCCCGCTCAAAGTAGGGGAAATTGTTGGTGTCTCAGACAGAAACCCCTAGGGGTGAGTTTGCTGATCTCCGGGTGTATCTTAATAGACCTCGGTCTACATCAACTTCGACGAAATGTAAGCAGCTAATGCCGAAGATGAACCTGCATCAAAAGCAAACTTACAGGATGAAAAATCCTGACACCTATGCTAACGAAGTGAGTACTTCCCTGTATACTCACGGGACAAAACATCTGAAGAGCCGGAATCATGTTCCGAATGTTGTCAATGAATATATCCCTCAAACTTTTTCTCATTCCGTCATTGTTCCTGACCTCTGAGAACACCTCAAGCAAAAGCGGGACAACATCGCAACACCTCCAGTTCAACCACTTGAACACCATTGTAATCATAAGGTTGTCATCAAGTGCTGTTGCCAGACAACAAAACGATCTTTCTTCGATCGTCTGAATTTTGCAACTTCTGAACCAATGTCAGAAGACGAGGACGAAATGTTGTATGCTTCCGTCAACATGGCATCTCGAGACACTGGGGTAGAATGTGCTCCAAATACGGCAAGCTTTGCAGGCCCAGCCAGCGGTACTTAGATTTACTCCAAGAATCTTCTGAAGGAGTATTTCGACACACCCGATCCCGAAGTCGAGACACATTCAGTCATAGGAATCTTCTCCAAGATCCCTCTGGTCATCTCCCTATTTCTTATTCAGGAGATGATTCCTTCTCTGATTATGATGCATACAGTGAAAGCTCTGAACAGACAGTGTCTTCTACTGTGCCTAGAGAAGTGTCAGCCTACGTTGTCACTGAAGATCCAGATGCTTCTAGTTCGGCAAATCAAGAACAACAAATAGCTGCACTGGAGGATAAGCTGAAGACCATGGCGAAAATGGTCGTAAGTATGCATTCTATCATCGTAGCCCAACATACGGTACCACCGACCGCACCTGCTGTAAATCCCGAGATTATAGCATCATCGGTGCCTGTCAATGCAGGTCTGGGGGTAGTATCTCCTCAAATATCCCCTGTACAAATTCAACCCACACCCAGTCATTCAGGAGCTGGGGGTAGCACTTACGACGTTGTTCCTCCCCCTAACACTATAATTCAGCCTGCTCCTTCTGCATCATCGTAGGATGCTAATGAAGCTGTCAAACTCTTGCGCACTCAATTTGAGGCTTTTAAAGAGAATAACAACTTATAGAGATTGGGGATCAAACAACCCTATCTGGTTGAATGGAAGGAAGTCCCATTTCCTCTAAAGTACAAGATTCCCACAATTTTACTGTTTGACGGCAGCACTTCTCCAAGTCAATTCATTAACCACTTTGAGGTAATGACTTTTCTGAAGAACAGATGACAACTCTAGAGGGGGGTGAATAGAGTTATAGCAATAATAACCAATTAAAAAATCAACTCTTTCACGATCTAAAAATCATCAGAGTAAATGCGGAAAATAAATAAGGAGCAAGAGAGCATACGCAAACACAGCCGATTTTAACCTGTTTCCCTCGTGGAGGACTAGTCCAGGCCTGAAAACTCTAGCTCAGGATTAAATCTACTATTTGTGAAATAGTAGTTACAATCTGTGCCTTTTCTTCAAAAGAGCACGTCAACTTCTTACAATGGATCGCAGTGGCGATGCTTGGAATTTTCCAAGCGAACTTCTTGAACTCTTGCACAAGACTCCTAACTGAGAGATGCTGAGCACTCGAGACTTAGGAAACTTGTGGCTAGTAGATGAGAAGGGTATGGCTTATATTGAGCTTAGGAGAGAAGAGAAGAGAAGATTGGATGATTGAAAATGAGAGAATTCTTGGCCTATTTATAGGTTTTTAACAGGCAGAATTCGGCCAGAATTCTGGTAGGAATTTTCAAAAATTTGGCCGTTGGACAACTAGCAACCAGCCAACCCTAAAAATTAGGGTGCTAATTTTTAGGGGACAGAGTTCGGCCCGAACTCTGTCTCCAGAGCACAGAACTGGTCCAAGGGTGGAATGGGCTAAGTTTGGATGTGGAGCTTTATGGGCTTTGGATAGGTTGTGGGTTGAGTCTCAAGAGCCCAGCATAACTCAGCTTACAATCATTCTAGACTCAATAAAATATAAAAGTACAGACGCGAAAACGACTGGTATTTGCATAACTGAGCAGTCGTCTGGTTGTCGTCTGGCTTGAGCAGAATAAAGTCGTCGTGTGTCTTATTGAATTATCACAAGTATTATTTAGTCAATGTTATCAATATTTGGTTGACTGTGACTTTGTGTCAACAATCTCCCCCATATTGATAATTGACAAAATAATAGTTGTATATTCAATATCCATACCTGGACACATGTAACGACATAGCTCCCCCATAATAAGTGCCAAGCTTAAGAGTAGCTCCCCCATAAACAATGCTGTTAATCTCTATTGTCCTGTTAATAACATTCTTCCAAAAGCACATATAAACCAAACAGAAACAGAATATACACATAACTTCCCCTTTTGGCATTTAGCAATATGAGATAAATAAATGATAACAGGCAAAACATACGTAAAGGAGAAGAAACTGCATATAGAATAAGATAATGTCCAAGAGTCATAGAAACTGATAATAAAACAATGTCTCAAAAACATAATGCATAATAAGTCTACTACAACCCAAGTACATAAAAGTCACTAAAGCAGAAAGCAGAAAATATAAGCTAAGATCTCCAGTAGTAGCCTCAAGTAGTAGTCCAAAACCATCAACGAGCACGAGAGGGCCCGGCGTCGTCCGATGGATCAGTAAAGGAGCGATGTGGGTCCACAAAAGCCGAATCCGGATCCATGTAGCGACGAACTCAAGGGTCATCAATACGAAAGCCCTCACGATCGGGATCTCGCTCCATAGGAGTGGGCATGGTAGGATGGCGAGACATGGAATACCGGATGTCATGCAGCGAGTTGCTGATAGCACTCATCTGCAATGTGGTCCGATAATCCAGCTGCATCCAACGATCGTCCTCCAAAGCAAAACGATCTCGGAGCATGGTCTGAATAGACTCGAGAGTGGCAGGAGGAGGAGGAGGATCCTGTCCGAGAGGAGGGGCATCCGGCTCATCCTCAGAATTCTCAGACACGACCGGGGAGCCGACGGCCGCATGAAGCCTCCTTGCCTTGGAGAGAAAGGCAGGGGCAGGCAAGAATGGACACTCATCAAGCGGTACATGGAACGCACGAAAGATCTTCGAAAGATATAAGGCATAAACCAAAGATCTTGGTTTCTTCCTACAGTTGATCATCCAATCCATCATTGTGCGTGGGAGGTTAAAGGGAACATGGAAGTAGAGATTGTACAAAGCTGAAATCTCAAAATAAGTGACTTCATCGGTAGAACCCGCTTTGGGTAGAATAGTGTTAAAAATGATCCGATGAAGCTCATAGAAATAAGGATTAAGATACTTTTCCAAGAGCTTACGAGGACGTGTGTTAGGGCTACACAGGTCGTCCTTGAAGCTCTCTAGAGAAATCCCTTCGGGAAAAATAAAGAATCTAGCTTCAACAAGCTTTTCCCAAGAATTTGGCTCTTGAAGTTCAAGATATTCAGCTAATTCAAAATCATCAAATGAGATATCAATACCCGCAACACGTGAATAGATACGAGTATCATCATGAGTCAAATTGCAATAAAACATTTGTATGGCACTACGATAAATGACCGAATTAGAAGTAACGAGTTCATCAAGACAGAGGTCATTAAATAGTGCATCATATTGTGAGAAAATTGTGAAGTTTATGGGGTGTCCCGCAAACACCGAACGTGACCAAAAATCGCTAAACCATTCATTGGATGTGTCTAGTGATATAAAAATTCGGTCGTCGAAAGTATTTGGATCACGTGGACGAGAAGGATTGAACAACAGATGGGTTGGTTGTTCAATTGCCGATGCAACGGGTGGTGCAACGGGTGGCTCAACGGGAGGAGGAGCATTCGACGAGGATGCACCCTCAGTCCGAAGTCTCTTCCCACGGTTAAGCAATCGTGGAGCCATAACACAATATATAGATAATAAAGAAATTTGAGATGTAGAAAAGAAAGGAGTTATACCTCAAGATAGTGAAAGATTATGAAAGAGAATTGAAAGTTGAGCCACCTCCTTGAGTTTGGGGAAGAATGGAGCCCAATAGAGGAGAAACTAGGGTTAGGGTTTTGAGAGTTTTAAGTAGGAGAAGTAGAAAAGGTGGTAAGAATGAAGAAGAGGGAAGAAAAACCGAAATAAAGAGGAGGGTTTCTCTTGGTCGGGTCAATTTGTGACCATTGGATCAACCATTTGATCAACGGCTGAGCTTGTTCCCGATTCTGGAACAGGCAGGCCGAATTCAGCCCGAACTCTGGTAGGGGCAGAGTTCGGCCCGAATTTTGGTTCCTGGGGACAGAACTGAAATCAGGCTGAGTTGAGTCAAAAAATGGTTAAGTGAAGATAAAAACCAATATACTACATGAGTATAAGTATAGAAAAAGATCTAATAAGTAAATAGATGGATAGCAGATAGTGAGTTCAAAGCAGTAATATGAAGTTTGAAAATTTAGTATTTCAGCAAGTAGTAAATAAAAATGAACCGTGTAATAAACAAGGAATTATTTCATAATTCAATATTTTGAAGCTGCCATGGGTTAGCTGCAGGGGCCGGATCCCAGCTAGCGGTAGTCCTGAGGACTAGTGCACCGTGTCGCTTAGGCTTTTACGCCTTGTTGTCAGAAGGACCCTTTCGGCTTGTACCCATAGCAAGTTCACCATAAGGGAATCACAGTATATTCGATATTTACGCAGGTTTATTTTAATTTATAACAGCTTCATCTAAAATTCCAAGTTCATGACAAAGAAAATTGAAGCGCTCTTCGGATAATAGTTTGGTGAAGAAGTCTGCTAACTGATGATCAGTGTCAATAAATTCTAAGCTAATCGTGCCATTTTGCTGATGATCATACAAAAAGTGTTGTCGTATCTCAATGTGCTTCGTGCGTGAGTGACAAATAGGGTTCTTAGTAAGATTTATTGCACTAGTGTTGTCACAAAAGATAGGAATATGCATGAAAGATAAATCATAGTCTTCAAGGGTTTGCTTCATCCACAGAATTTGTGCACAACAACGTCCAGCTGCTATGTATTCAGCTTCTGTTATGGATAGTGCGACAGAATTCTGCTTCTTGCTAAACCAAGAGACTAAAGCCTTTCCTAATAAATGACACGTGCCGCTCGTACTTTTACGGTCGACCTTGCATCCGGCGAAGTCAGTATCAGAGTAACAAATGAGGTCAAAGGATGTTGACTTGGGATACCATAGGCCCACTGTAACTGTACCCTTAAGGTATCGAAAGGTACGCTTAACTGCAGTCATGTATGATTCCTTAGGATTCGCTTGATATCTAGCACACAGGCAAACGCTAAACATTATATCAGGGCGACTAACAGTAAGATAGAGTAAGCTGCCTATCATACCTCGATACTTACGTTGATCTAAGGGTTTGTCGCTATCATCTGGTTCAAGTTTGGTTGAAGTAGCCATAGGAGTGCTGATTGGTTTGACGTTATCAAGGTTGAATTTCTTCAGCATGTCCTTTGTATACTTCGACTGACAGATGAAGGTTCCATTTGACATTTGTTTGACTTGCAGCCCAAAAAAGTAGTTGAGCTCTCCCATCATGCTCATCTCAAACTCGGTCTGCATACACTTGGCAAAATCTTGACAAAGGATTTCATCAGTAGAACCAAAAATAATATCATCTACATATATTTGTACTAACATAATAGTGTCTTTGAAAGATTTTATGAAAAGTGTTGTGTCAATTTTCCCTTTTGAAAAATCTTTCTCAAGCAAGAAATTGCTTAGCCGTTCATACCAAGCTCTAGGGGCTTGTTTGAGGCCATATAGCGCTTTCTTTAGCTTGAACACGAGGTCGGGAAATTTGTGATTTTCAAAGCCAGGGTGTTGTTTTACATAAACTTCCTCCTTAATAAAACCATTCAAGAAAGCACTTTTAACATCCATTTGAAATAATTTGAAATTTAAAAATTTGCAAATGCACAAAGCATCCGAATAGATTCTAATCTAGCAACAGGAGCATACGTCTCATCGTAGTCGATACCTTCCTCTTGGTTGTATCCTTGGGCTACTAGACGAGCTTTGTTGCGTGTGACTGAACCATCTTCATTTACTTTGTTTCTAAAAACCCATTTAGTACCAATAATCGAGTGATCAACCGGTCTAGGAACAAGTTCCCATACTTGACTTCTCTCGAATTGGTTGAGTTCCTCTTTCATAGCAGAAATCCAAAATTTATCATTGAAATCTTCTAAAATATTTTTAGGCTCAATTTGTGAAATAAAGGCAGTGCTAGCAATAGAGTCTCTTAATGATGATCTAGTAGTTACTCCTCGTGAAACCTCACCGATTACCAAATTTTCTGGATGTGATGGCTTGAAAGAGAATTTCTTAGGCAAGCTTTCCAGAGAATTTGTTTCGGTTGTGGTGTTCATTGGAGTAGACGTTGATGGCTCAACATCATCATCAAGAGTAGCTGCTGCACTGTTATCTTCATCAAAAGTCATATTGGTAGACTCTTTCACAATTAATGAGCGTTTGTTAAAAACTCTATATCCCTTACTCTTGGCAGCATAACCAAGTAAAATACCATCGTCAACTTTGGCATCAAATTTGCCTAAGTTGCCTTTGGTGTTAAGGATAAAACATCTACAGCCAAAAACTCTAAAATAAAAAACATTTGGGGTTCTCCCGAACCAAAGCTCATAGGGTGTTTTTTACGTAATAGGACGAATAAGTACCCTATTTAAAATGTGGCATACTGTACTGACAGCTTCAGCCCAAAAGTATTTCGGAAGTAAAAACTTGTTCAACATGACTCTAGCCATATCGCCAAGAGTCCTATTCTTCTGCTCCGCAACACCATTCTGTTGGAGAGTTCTTGGACAAGAAAACTCATGATCAAAACCATTGGAATCACAAAACTTTTCAAAATCAAAATTTTCGAATTCGCCTCCATGATCACTTTGGATTCGAGTAATCATGTAGCCTTTTTCGTTTTGAACTTTCTTGACAAAAATCTTAAAAACTGAAATAGCATCACTTTTATAAGTAAGAAAGAAAACCCAAGTAAATCTTGAAAAGTCATCAACAATAACAAATGCATAGAGTTTTCCACCAAGACTGGCTACTCTACTAGGGCCAAATAAATCCATATGGAGTAGTTGCAGGGGTCTAGTAGTGCTTACAGAGTTTATAAAATGAAAAGATGACTTGGTTGCCTTATTCAACTCACATTCGGCACATACGGTGTCCTTTTTAAAGGTGATGTCGGGCAAGCCTCTAACTAGCTTCTTGGTCGATAGCCTGGATATAGTATCCATGTTGGCATGACCAAGACGCTGGTGCCATAGTAACCGTTCATCTTTGTGAGCTTATAGGCATCTACCTGCATGGTTAGTATCTATAGACAAATAGAAAATATAAATATTGTCCTCTCTTACCCCTTCAAAAGCAATGTCTCCTGTTGACCTATCATAAATAAGGCATTTGTTTTGTCTAAAGTTAATGTCATAACCATGGTCAGCAAGATGACTGATGCTGAGCAAGTTATGCTTTAACTCGGTCACTAGGCAGACATCCTTTATTACGGGAGAGGAAAGATAGCCAATAATACCATTACCTATAATATAACCTTTTAGGTTATTACCGAAGGATACATATCCTTCTCTCTTCATCGATAGTGATGCAAAAAGATGTGCGTCTCCCGTCATATGCCGTGAGCATCCACTATCGAGAATCCACTTACTCTTAGTTGAGGATGGAAGGTCCACCTACATCAAGAGTAGATGTGACCTTTGGTACCCAAGTTCTTGAGGGTCCTGAAGAGTTAGTTTTTGGAAACCATGCATATATCTTTCTATCTACTAATCTTCTTATTCTATATTATGGTGAAATGTGTCCATGTAAACCATAATAAGTACATGTAGCATTCCTATTTACATTAGGAGTATGCTGATGATGTCTATAAGCAGAATATTGATGATATGTAGATTTAGCATGGTGATGATGACTATGTGGAGTGGCATGGTGATATTGTTGATATGGCATGGCATGATGATGTTGTCTATATGGCATGGCATGATGAGATTGTCTATATGGCATGGCATGATAAGATTGTCTATATGGCATGGCATGATGAGATTGTCTATATGTGGAGTGATGTTGATTGTGTCTTTGTGCAACTTGGTGATGACTATATCTATGTGTAGCATGATGTTTATGTGACATATGATGATTATTTCTACGTGTATGTGGTTTGTGAAAGTGTGTGTACATGTAAGCATGATTGTGAGCAGCATGAGGATGACGTGGTTGAGTTGTGTCATGCTTTGTGTGTGTCTCATATGATTGGGTTTGAGGTTGAGCAACCTGTTTTCCCAATTTAGTCTCTAGTTTCTTAGAGACAGCTTGCAATTCAGTAATCTTAGCATTTGAACCATGCAACTTAGTAATAGTAATCTTGTGTCTATTCTTTTCTTCTGCAAGCTCCGTGTTTAGTGTTGTGATTTCTTATGTTTGTTGCTCAACACGTGCCTCGGTATCATGTAAGCTTATTTTAAGCTTAGATACCTCATCAGTGACATCCGTGGGTGTATTGTTTCTAATATTATCAAGTAATAGAGAAAGTTTTTGTATTTCGACTTCATGACTTTTGATTTTTTCTTTGGCTTTTGTATTTACCAATGACCTTTTTATAGTCACTAAGTAAATCGGTGAAAGCATCGCCAAGTTCATCAAAAGTGAAGTCGTCAAGAGTTTCGTTTGATACCTTATCGGACGTCGCCATTAGACACACATTAGCCGTATCTTGAGGAGAGTTCTTTTCTTCCTCGGAGTCACTAGCTTCGCTTTCATGCCAAATGCTTGTGTTGGCATATTTCTTTGAGGAGGTCTTCTTGTGTGGCTTCTCATAGCGGTTGCTTTTCTTTAAGAATGGACAGTCTTTTCGGACATGTCCTGTCTTCTTGCAACCGTAGCAAGTAGGCTCTTCTTCTTCATCTTCTTGTGGTTCCTTCTTTCTTCGATTGAAGCGAAGAAATTTTTTGAAGTTGCGAACCATGAGGGTTTGATCATCGTCTTCTAAGTTGTCGTCATCCGTCTCTTCGGGTTCAGCCCTCCGCCGGTGAGCTTTGAGTGCGATCTCCTTAGCCTTAGGAGCAGGCTCTTCGAAGTCCTTGAGGTCAAGCTCATGAGTCATTAGCTTTCCCATCAAGGTCTCCATAGACATGGTTGTGAGATCGTTTCCTTCTATGATGGCTGTCACCTTCGGGTTCCAAACTTTTGGTAGCCCCCTAAGTAGCTTGCGAATCTTTTCCTGATTTGAATATTGCTTCCCAAGCGAAGACAGGGGGTTGATGATGTCGAGGAATCTTGTGAACATTTGCGTGATCGTCTCATTTGGCTTCATCTTGAAAGCCTCGTATTCTTGAGTGAGACGGCTTATCTTTGATTCCTTGACTTGGGTGGTTCCTTCATGCGTCACTTCTAGAAGCTTTCATACATCGTGGGATATGGTGCATGTGGATACCCTGTTGAACTCATTCCTGTCTATAGTACAGAATAAAGCATTAATAGCTCTCGTGTCTAGACTTTCCTGTTTCTTCTCCTCGTCAGAATATTTGTCATGTGATTTCTCAACGAGATCGCCATTGACAACTATTCTGGCGAGCTTTTTGTAACCGTCAGTGACGATAGTCCACAGGTCAAAGTCTAGCGACTTGAGATAAAAACTCATCCTTGTTTTCCAATACGTGTAGTTAGTTCCATCAAATAGGGGAGGCCTATGAGTGGACTGTCCTTCACCGTAATTGGAAATCAAAGATTGTGTGGTTGCCATGGATCAGCTCTAGGATGTAAATCCTTGTAAAGAGAACAGAGCTCTGATACCAATTGAAAAACAGATGGCAACTCTAGAGGGGGGTGAATAGAGTTATAGCAATAATAACCAATTAAAAAATCAACTCTTTTACGATCTAAAAATAATCAGAGTAAATATGGAAAATAAATAAGGAGCAAGAGAGCATACGCAAACACAGCCGATTTTAACCTGGTTTTCCTCGTGGAGGACTAGTCCAGGCCTGAGAACTCTAGCTCAGGATTAAATCCACTATTTGTGAAATAGTAGTTACAACCCGTGCCTTTTCTTCAGAAGAGCACGTCAACTTCTTACAATGGATCGCAGTGGCGATGCTTAGAATTTTCCAAGCGAACTTCTTGAACTCTTGCACAAGACTCCTAACTGAGAGATGCTGAGCACTCGAGACTTAGGAAACTTGTGGCTAGTAGATGAGAAGGGTATGGCTTATATTGAGCTTAGGAGAGAAGAGAAGAGAAGATTGGATGATTGAAAATGAGAGAATTCTTGGCCTATTTATAGGTTTTTAATAGGCAGAATTCGGCCAGAATTCTGGTAGGAATTTTCAAAAATTTGGTCGTTGGACAACTAGCAACCAGCCAACCCTAAAAATTAGGGTGCTAATTTTTAGGGGACAGAGTTCGGCCCGAACTCTGTGTGGAGGCAGAGTTCGGCCCGAACTCTATCTCCTGAGCACAGAACTGGTCCAAGGGTGGAATGGGCTAAGTTTAGATGTGGAGCTTTATGGGCTTTGGATAGGTTGTGGGTTGAGTCTCAAGAGCCCAGCATAACTCAGCTTACAATCATTCAAGACTCAATAAAATATAAAAGTACAGACGCGAAAACGACTGGTATTTGCACAACTGAGCAGTCGTCTGGCTGTCGTCTGGTTTGTGCAGAATAAAGTCGTCGTGTGTCTTATTGAATTATCACAAGTATTATTTAGTCAATGTTATCAATATTTGGTTGACTGTGACTTTGTGTCAACATTTTCAACTTCAGCCAAATGACGCTCTTCTTACTAGGGTATTCGTCGGTTGTTTAGCCGGTGTAGCATATGATTGGTACAGGAGCTTGCCTGATGGCTGTATCACCTCTTTCTCGGCTTTTAAACAAGTCTTCTTGGAGCAATTCTACGAGAGAATCAACGACATGACCATATCGGCCCTCAACAAGATCAAACAAAGACATAATAAAACTGCTGAGAGTTTCATTGAAAGATTCTGCCGAGAAGCATTAAAGATGCCTCTTGGAACTCCAGCCACTGTAACTATAGATACCTGTAAGGCAAATCTTTTGCCTATCATCAGCATGTGGACGGGGTCAACTCAATTTGAAGACTGGCCATCATTCATTGTCAATGCTAAAGCAGCCGAAGTTAGACTGACAAATTCAAGCAGTTGGGCGTACATATGTCTAACCCCGACCGGATGAATACCCGACAGCTAGTAGCGGTAATCGCCAGAACAACCGCAAGGGTAAAAAAACTTTGAACATCAATCTGAAGAACAAGGAATCTCTGGCTGTCAATGTAGCTCCACCTACGTCTACTTCTACTCCTTTTGCCCCTCCACCAAGGGAACCTCATCCGAAAGTAGAATACTCCTTTGATGAGAATGACACCGTTAACATCTTCGATTGTTTGATCAAAAGCAATAAGCTCCAACTTCCAGACCCGAAGAAGCCTAACGTGGTCGGTAAGACTGATCATCCCAAATATTATGTTTATCACAGGTTCATTGGTCATCCCACTCGAGCATGTTATGTGCTCAAAGGCAAGATTTAACAGTTAGTCAATGCTGGTGTTATCACCCTTCAATAAGATGAGAAGACTGTTACCGCGAACATGGTCTCAGTACAGTTCGGTAACTTCCCTCCATAGATGGTACAGCATGGTGTCATCCCTAGGCCCAAGGCCACCCTTGAGATCGAGAATCTTCCTCCTCCACGGAGTGAAGGTCTCGTTCCCCTATCTCTTGATAACGGCGAGATTATGTGGATCCACCCGGACCTTGTTACAGACTTCGAGGCTCCTTCTAAGCAAAAAGACCGCTCCAAGGGCAGAACAAAGGTCTGCAATATGGTGTCTTTTGACCCCATAGTTGAAGAAAAAATTCTGCTGGGTACCAGGTCAGGGAAGCCTATCTACACGAATTTCCCGAAACTCAAGAAAACCCTGCTTCTTCTTCTGAGTCCGCTCCAGTGCAACCTGCTTCTACTGAGGGCATCCCTGCTGTGTCTTCACCGGTTTTAGAACCCATTTCCCCTAAGCCGACAGCAGCCGATTGTGGGGAGCAGCCTCTTTTGGCAAATTTTAATTAAGGAAGAGTCCGGATTATCGGAGGGCAACTTTATCACGGTTTGGCAAAACTGCTCAATGTAGTTTCTTGTCAGCTCCTTCTCTCCTTGAACAACGTCCATGAGGGTTGACATGGTCACATCTTGTCCCACCTCATAGAACCTCTCCAAGAATATATGTTTAAAGCCGGCAAAAGAATAGATACAGTTGTCTGGCAAGTTGTGGTACCAGTCGAATGTGACTCCCTCCAATGCCCCAACGAACAATCGCATAAGGATGGCGTCATCATGCGGCAGATGATCTGTTGTGACCTCAAAGTAGGTCACGTATCGCCTTGCAGATGTCTTCCCGTCATAAGGGTTGTTGTTGAATAGTTTGTATCGAGGAGAGAAGGGAACATCTCTCCATGCAGCAGGATACGGCTATCATACTTTGAGGTCCTGAGAGTTTTTCCAGGCGTGGAACATTGCCCGAAGCTCCTGGACTTCTCTTTTTGCCTCCCTGGACTCTTCTGCAGCTGTAGGAGCCGACATTCCAGGTGGATTGTCGCCCGGGGTTGGTGCGGTTATGTTTGAGTCCGCATTGACGGCGGGACCCAAGCTTGTTTGGCCAGGCGTCCTTCTTTGGAGAGCCGGTAGAGCCGCCTTGATCTCGTCTACTGACTTAACCAAGGTATAAAGTATGGCCTCAAGAGTGTCGAGGCGCTGTCGATCACAAGGACCGTCTTGATCATTTTCGGTCATGAATACTGTTCTCACATGAGGAGCAGTAGAAGGAACTGTAGAAAATGTGCTCTCCGAATCATACCCCCGAATAGAGAAGTCGTCGGGGTATGTGGAAATGTTCTCCTCCGGTTCGGACTCAGAGGAAGTGCCACCCCCTGCATAGGAGGTTGCCTCATCTTGGCACTTGTGGACGTCTTCAGGGACGTCAAAATCTGCTGCATCTGTTGGGGGATTATCTCCCCAGGTTGATCTTCTTGGAACACCGGATTGTTGTAGATGTTCCGGGGAGTGCTAACCCCAGCTTCGGCTACCCCCAGGGATGTAGATGACGAATCTCCAAGTGTTGAAGATTTCATCTTCGAGCGGGTGCCTTGATAAACTCCACCTGTAGTGGTTGTGGTCAACCGCTTAGATGAGAGTTTCTTAGACGCGTTAGTTGAGATCATCGGGCTGGAGACATTTACTTTCTTCCCTCCCTTGCCGGTAGGGACTTTTCGGGCAGAATTATAAGAGGAGAAAGGAAGCACCTCGTCTTCCGATCTTTATTCTAGGCTGCTGCAGTCGTTGGAAGACGGACTGTCGGTCTCCTTGTACTGCTGTCTTATTGCAGCAGCAGTTGACAATGACTTGAGTGTAGTGATGTCCATGGAAGGACTCTCTGTACACCAAGGTTTCTTCTCTTTCCTTGCACTTGTGAAGGATCACATCACGCAAGTCAAGTGTATCTCGAGCAACATTTATACTCGTTTTATGGGCCTGGGAGTCCCGAGCACACGAGTGTGTTGGTATCATGTTTGCTCCCTGACGTGGGGCTAGTAAAAGTACTTGTCCCTGATCATTGTTGGGAGACTCTTGAGAACCACCCTGTCCGTTGGCCGCCGGGGGCTGGACATGGGTAGTTTTGTACAACTTTCCATCAGAAGCCTGCGTAACAGTTAGCAGGACTCCCGGATGGTCAGAAGTTGGGAAAGCTGACTGAGCTCGACGAGCCCACGTAGTCCTAGACTTCTTCGCTCTAGCACCCAACGGCGCGTAGTAGGAAGAGTCCAAGCTGTGCCGCACAGAGTCTGGCATATTTTCCTGGGAGCATCTGAGGTCAGGACCGCATGAGAGGCGGTCGAATACTGAACCCGAGCCGCATAGGGCGGATGGTCTGTGTTTGCCATGAAATATAAAAGAGCAGAACAATTATCGGAGGACTGGAATTTTACTTCACGTTACAAACTTGCTTGTACAAAGAAAGACTAGGGACGAAAACCTAGGTACAGCAGTCTAAGTATAATTGTTTATTTTAGATTCTGGGGGTGACGATAGAGGCTCGGGAAAGCTACGACAGCTCTGCCTTACTCCTTGGACGATTGGTATGCAGCCTTGGCTACAGAAGATTGCTTGGCGTTGAAGAAATGCTTTCTTTGCTCTCTCTCTGCTTTTTCTCTCCAAGTATTCTGGTGCTCTCTGATCTCAAAAAAGGGTCCTCTTCGCAAAGGAATGGCACCTTGCTATTTATAAGAAGGGAATGCTATCATTAGGGTTTACAATGATTGTCCCTTAAAGTGGCGGCGGCCTGTTGATTGATCAATCTGGGCCATTAGTATTAAGTGTAATGAATCTGGGCCATTAATGTAGATTGTGCCAAATCCTCTCAGTAATTAATGCTGATTGGAATAAATCTCCCTTATGATGATCTGCTGATGTCTGTGAATCTGAATAAATAAGTTTAATTCATTCTCCTACCACGTGTTCCAGATTATTGGGATTTGATCCAATCTTTGATTGCAGTAAAACTGGGAAATTGATTGGCTTTATGACACGTGTCCTGGGAGCCACTGAAGGATCTGAGCCGCATGAGGATTGAGCCGCATAAACCCGACCACGTGTCAAGGCTGTTGGGGAGTGGTCCCCAAACGTTCGAATCACATGATAATCTGGACCGCATGGACGTAGGTGGCCGCATAACGGGTAACCCCTTCGTGGGCCGCATGGAGATGGTCCTCGTGAGCCGCATGGGGGAGCGTCTGCTTGAGCAGCATAGGGGGAGCCTCCGCTTGAGCCGCATAGGGCTATTTCGATATGGGCCGCATAGGACAACTTTGGCCTGAGCCGCATAGGGGGTCTCCGCTCGAGCCGCATATGGCTGTCCACGTGCCTAGGCTGCATGGCATTTTCTGGATCTCGGGAGATTATGTCAGAGATTTCCTTTGTTTTCCTAGGAGTCTGTCATTATGAAAGAGTCATAATTACATCTTTGTGTCAGGGCTGTCGTCTTGTCAGAGCTGTCAGCCGTCACGGCAATTAATGCAGTAAGGAAAGAGTTGTTTGTATGCTACGTGGCACCTCTCTGAGCCGCATGGAGATCACAGAGCCGTATAGATGCGTTGAGCCGCATGGGTCCTCTGAGCCGCATGGGGTTTCCTGGCCGCATGGCTCTTTCTTTATTATTTTCCATGCTTCTACAAGACCCCCTTCAAAGTTTTCAATTTGCAAAATTGAAATACTTTGAATAAGAAGCATGGCTGTGTGCAAGCTCTTTCTAGCCGCATATGAGGTCCTAGCTGCATAGATGTCTTGGCCGCATGGAAGTTTCAGCCGCATGACCATCTGAGTCGTATTAGTTGTTTCAGCCGCATGGCCATCTGAACTGCATAGGCTCTTTGCCACGTCATTATGCCATACGTGCAAATCTTTTTAGGGCAGGATCCCGAGAGCTTAGTCTTTAATTGGCTAGTTTGGCTCAATAGCCGAAGAGTCGATTACGTTGTACGAGGCGTCGGTATGTGGTCCTCCTTTTTTTCTATAAATAGAAGGATATTTGGACGGTCTTCTCTCTTAGACTCTTCTTTACTCAGATTTCTGTCTTGTTTTCTTCCTCTGATCATCAGACAACGATGGCACCCAGGGCTTCTAAGGCTGTGAAGAAGGCTGTGGCGAAGAGTAAGAAATCGGCTTCGTCCTCGACTGTCGTGCCCCCCGTTCGTCTTGACGTTCACATTGCCATTGAAGGTAAGGATTATGTAGATGATTGAGTACTTTGAAACCCTAACAGAGCCTACTTTGCTGCATGCTTCGTGCACAAGCCTTTGACACGAACTTCTCAAACTACATGGTCCGCACACACGTCCCATGACTGAGCCGCATGGAGGTATACCCCATGTCCGAGCCGCATGAGAGTTGTCTTAAACGAGCCGCATAAACCTTTCTGAATGTCTTCTGACTGTTTTCATTTTCTTCATCTTTGGTTCTTGCAGTATCTCCACCGAATGCTGAGATTACAGTGTCAGAGGAGCCGCAGCCTCCTGTCATCAACCAGGGGTCTTCCTCTGTTAAAGAGGAGGTGATAAAAGAAGAACCGGCGCCTGAGGGTAATGGCATCCCTCCAAATATCAAAATTGCTAAAGGTTGTAGCGCTGGGAATTCTGATTCTCCTATTCTGGACGAAGATCTTCCTCAATTGCATCCTTCATATGTGAGGTGGTTGAGGGAATGGTATATGCGCTTCTGTAACTAGGATTTAGGGGCTTCTCGTAGATGTCTATCTTTTGTCTATAGTCTTTGTTTTGTTTCGCTTTTCTTCTTGTCTGCATGAAGAACCTCTTTGACTTGCTTGTAGTCATGTGGATGTAACCGATTTTTGAATGAATGGAATATATTTGCTTCACTCTTTTGCTTTTTAATAGTCATCTTATTGAGATATTTTGCGTAGATCCATTGCCCCTAATGTACCCTGGTTTTGGATACGGATAGCAAGTTGAAAAGGAACCAACATACTTACTCAGAGGTATTGAGGACATGGAAAGCATGAAGGTTTCTTCGACGGAGCCTTCCCACTCAGAGGTACTGAGGACATGGCAGGAGTGGGCTCAACGGATGATATTTGTGGTCAACAGAGGACTTTTGTGGTCAACAGAGGACATTCGTGGTCAACAGAGGACATTTGTGGTCAACAGAGGACATTTGTGGACCTATTACCCTTGGCGTACCCTGGTTCAGGGTACGAATAATAAGACGAGAGAGGACCAACATACTTACTCAGAGGTAATGAGGATATGGTAAGTACGGAGGTTTTACCGTGGAGTCTTCCTACTCAGAGGTAATAAGGACATGGCAGGTGTGGACTCAGCGGATAATATTTGTGGACCTATTATCCTTGGCGTACTCCGATTGTGGGTACAGATAATTGTAGGAACGATATAGTAAAGCGTAATACTCTAGAGGGGGGATGAATAGAGTTGGCAGCGGAATAATGCTAAATAAAAATGTTAGCAACACAATCACAGTTAAAATAATGTAAAGACAGAGTTCAGAAAGAAAACGCAAAGACAGCGATGTATACTGGTATCCCTCTGTTGAGGACTAATCCAGTCGGTAGAACTCTTGCTACCAGTTGAATCCACTATAGGAAAAACCGCAAGTTTTCTTACGAAGTCCTTGCAACTTCTACAATGCGAGCTTTGATACGAAGAACTCGTCCAACTTCAAATGTGAAGAGGTATTCTTCAATCAAGCCTTCTAATTACAATCTCTCAGAAACTTCTAGACCGTACCGCACTGGCAAATCGACTAGAGGATTGTAACTGGCTTGGGATCTGAAAATGAAAGCTCTAGAAAACTCTTTGGAAGGCAGAAAGCTTTTTAGATAGAGAGAAGATTGAAAGTGAATGAGTGAATTGAAATGATCGAAATCCATCTCTATTTATAGGAATTCCAAAGGGAGAACTCTGTCAGAATTCGGGCAGAATTCGGACAGAACTCGATGAGCAAATCTCGGTCAAATCCGCAACTGCAGGAGGACCAAGTTCCAGAGAATTTCAAAAATCAAACGGCCACCAACCGAACTCTGGCCGAACTCTGGCCGAACTCTGGCCGAGTTCTGTCAGGGTTAGGTTAGGGTTTTTAAAACAGATTTTTGGTGATTTTTGAAAACCTTTTTGAAAACCTTTTTGTAAACATTTTGATAGGTCATTTTAAAAACATTTTGAACTATTTGGGAGTAGCCTATTTGCCAGTACGACTCGGTGTACAACGTATTCCTAGACTCAAATAAAATGAAAAATTATATTGCATAGGAAGTACAGACTCAAGTAGGCAAACAGATCTTCAGTCTTGAACGGAGTGAATATCCAATCTTGCTTATGTCCAAGAAGCTGAGATGTCCCAACAAGCTTCGTATATCCAGACAGAGTTTTGATCAATTATTAAAATCAGGTTGACGATGACCAATGGGCCAACAATCTCCCCCATTTTGATAATTGACAAACTATGAATGATATAACATTAAGCTAGTTCAAGCTTGTTCAAAAAATATCAAAAAGTAGAAATTGTTCATAACCTGTATTTAACTCAAAAAAAATGTTAGATCATTTTTAATTTTCTTCCCCTTTGTCACTTAGCAAAATAATTGCACAAGAGAAGGCTCCCCCGCATTAAATGCAGAAGGCTCCCCCGCAATGAATGCATAAGTAAGAAATAGCGAGAAAATAAAAGAAATATAGTATAAGAATTAGAGATATAGCATCACAGGAATGTAAAGTGTCTATAAATTATCATCACAGGCATGTATAGCTTCAAAACATAAAAGAAATCTCAGGCATGCTATTTCACAGGCAGTTTAAAATGGAGAAGCAGTATAAAGAGATAGTACTTAAACAAAATGCTGAAATAAACTGAGATGTCATAAATGAAACATCAAAAACATGTCCATGAAGATAAAAAGTACTGATAGCAAACTATAAAGTACTGATAAAAAGTAAATGATAAAAACTTGGAATGTCGGAGCATTTCCAAGTATACAGAAGAATATCACTAATAATCAAATCAGATCTCATCATCACTATCCTCATCAATATCATCAGCAGCGTGGCCAGCATGACCGGAAGTACCAGCACCAGAAGTACCAGCGCCAGTAGGATGAGTAGGGGCGCCAGCATAGAACTCACCAACGTAATCTCGAGGTGCACGATACCAGTCATAGGCATTACCTGGCTGTAAGTAGGCATGAACAGCCTCATCCTCACAGCGGTAACCCGAAAAAGCTGGATCACGAGGGATGGAAGCAGCAGAGTGACCAGTCTGGGCAAAACGCAGATCGGCCAAGGAGTTTGCCATCGCCTGGTAACGGATGACATCGCGGAACTCTCGCTCGCGAGCCATGTCCGTCATCGAGACGTGCAAAGCTGATAAATGCTGATGTATGCCCTCAAAAGTCATGGCATACGGCTGATGTGGTGAAGATGGTACAGTAGGAGGAGCAGGAGGTGGAGCTGAAGCAGTCCGGCTACGACGAGAAAGCTGGAGTAACTTGGGCTCAGAGTCCTGAGTACAAGTCGATAGATCGATCTCGAATCGCTGAAAGATACGAGGGAGAATCATCGCGTAAGAGAGATTTCGATCTCTAGCACGACAACATCCCATCATCTGAATGATTGTCTTAGGGGCGGAAAAAGGAATCCCCTTAAGAATATGGTACATGGCGGACAGCTCAAGCGAAGTCACATCATCCTTGGAAGTGGATTTTGGAAGAAGAGTAGAGTAGATGATGCGATACAATTCGTAGTTAAACAAGTTCAGGTTGTTAGCCTTGAACTTTCCAGAATGTACTCTGTCAGGTGCACAAAGTTCCGTTTTGAAACTCGTGAGTGTAGTTCCTTCGGGGAAATCGAATTCCGTGATATGAACTAGCGGTTCACCTTCATTGGGAATACCAAGAATCTCCGCTAGAAGGACATCATTGAAGTCAATATCTATGCCTCCGACACGTGTGCTCACGTCAAAAGTGTTAACTACGAGATTGCAATAGAACAATCTAATGGCATTAGTAGCTATTGGGAAGCACAGTTTAACAAGTAAGTGTAACCCTAATGCCTCAAATAAGTGACGATGATCAGGGAATACCGTCCATTTAACCGGAGCGCCGCTACATATGGAACGGGTGGAAAAGTCACCGTACCATAATAAAGCTTGATCGAGGGTTTGAAAGAAGAACCCATCGAAAGCGCCGTCGCTCTTTTGGACCGGCGAAAACAAGGAATCCGTGTGAGGATTCGAAGAGGACCCTTCCTCACTAGGAGTTGTCTTCTTCCTCTTTGACGGATTAAATCTAGGTGCCATTGAAATAAAAAGCACTAATATGAAAGGTGGAGAGAGAGAGAGAGTTATACCTCACGAAAATTGGATATGTTGTAGAGAAGAACGATCTCCGCACGATTCCAAATTTTGGAAGGATTTCACCAAGTAGATAGGAAGCAATGGGTTGGTGAATACCTAGGGTTTGGAGGAGTTTCGGGCGGCTGGAGCTGCTGTTTGAAAGTTTGGAAGCAATAAAAGAGAAGAAGCTCTCGGGTTCTGTATATATACATATACACCCTCAACCGAACTCGGGCCGAATTCGGTCAGAGCTCTGGCCGAATTCGCCTAGGGTTCTTTCAAAGTTGATTTGTGCTACTTCTTTTTCATTGTCTCGTTGCAAATATTTAATTCAAAGATTAGTTATTTTAGTCTTCAAATAACATAATTAATAATATTTTATGAATTAAATGTCGTTACACAGCGACTGTCTCAGATTAGCTGTAGGAGTACTGTCCCAGCTGGCGGAGGTTCACCGGGGAACTCTTAAGTACCGCTTCGCTTCAACCGTAGTTGTGGTGACAGACAGACTCTTTATTAGCTTGTCTCTAACACAGTTTTTGCATAATGATATATAATCATAAAATAAAATCAATTAATATTATTGACGTCCAAAATTTCTAATTCTCGACGTAAATAATTGAAACGATCTTCCGCTAGAGGTTTAGTGAAGATGTCAGCTAATTGATTTTCAGTATCTATGTACACAAGGTTTATATCTCCATTTTGATGACGATCTCTAAGAAAATGATGTCTAATCTCGATATGTTTAGTACGAGAATGACATACAGGATTCTTAGTCAAATTAATGGTGCTCGTGTTATCACAGAAAATGGGAATATTTGTGAAAAATAAATCAAAGTCTTCTAGGGTTTGTTTCATCCACAAAATCTGAGCGCAACAACGTCCTGCGGCGATATACTCAGCCTCTGTTGTTGATAAGGCTACAGAATTTTGCTTTTTACTAAACCAAGAGACTAGAGCCTTGCCTAAGAAATGACATGTACCGCTAGTACTTTTTCTGTCAACCTTGCATCCCACAAAATCTGTATCCGAATAACCAATAAGGTCAAAGGATTTAGTTTTGGGATACCACAAGCCGACAGAAGAAGTGCCCTTAAGGTATCGAAAGATACGCTTAACTGCGGTTAGATGTGATTCCTTTGGGTTAGCTTGAAAACGTGCACACAGACAAACACTAAACATTATATCTGGACGACTAGCAGTTAAGTAAAGTAAACTACCAATCATACCTCGATACTTACGTGTGTCGACTGGCTTGCCTTGTTCGTCAGAATCAAGCTTTGTTGAAGTTGCCATCGGAGTGCCAATAGGTTTGACATTGTCCAGATCGAACTTCTTTAGCAAATCTTTTGTGTACTTGGCTTGATTAATGAACGTCCCATTGTCGGTTTATTTGATTTGCAATCCGAGAAAGAACTTCAGCTCTCCCATCATGCTCATCTCAAACTTATTCTGCATACACTTAGAAAATTCTTGACAAAGAGATTCATCAGTGGATCCAAATATGATATCATCAACATAGATTTGAATTAAAAGCAGCTTGCCATTAAAAGATTTAATAAATAGTGTAGTGTCAACCTTTCCTTTTGAAAAACCGTTGTCAAGTAGAAAAGAGCTTAGACGGTCATACCAAGCTCGAGGGGCTTGTTTCAAACCATATAAGGCTTTCTTCAACTTGAAAACATGGTCAGGATTTTTGAAATCCGTGAAACCCGGAGGTTGTGCTATAAAAACTTCTTCTTTTATAAAGCCATTTAGAAAAGCACTTTTTACATCCATTTGAAAAAGTTTGAAATCATGAAAACATGCAAATGCACATAACATTCGAATGGATTCTAATCTCGCAACTGGGGCATAAGTCTCATCGTAGTCGATACCCTCTTCTTGATTGTATCCTTGAGCTACGAGTCGAGCCTTGTTACGAGTTACTAAACCATCCTCATTCAGTTTGTTTCGGAATACCCAATGGGTGCCAATGACCGGATGATCAATAGGCTTGGGAACAAGTTCCCAAACTTGATTCCGTTCGAATTGGTTCAATTCCTCTTGCATGGTATCTATCCAGAAACTATCACTACATGCTTCATCAATAGATTTAGGTTCTAGCTGTGAAATAAATGCAACACTAGAAATAATATCTCTACTGGATGATCGAGTACTTACTCCTTTGGTAATGTCACCAATTACCAAATCTTATGGATGATCAGCTGTGAATTTTAACCTTTTTGGTAGACTCTGTAGGTAGCTGGTTCCTGGATCTCCTCTAGGGGGTTCAGCTAGTACAGAGCTTGGTTCAGGTTCAGCTGATGTTGAACTTGATGTAGGCAGATCTTCATCACTATCATCGAGAGACATTTGGTTCATTTCATCAAAAGTGACGTTGATTGATTCTTCGATGATCATGGTACGTTTGTTGAAGACTCTGTACCCTTTGCTCTTTGCCGCATAACCTAGAAATATACCTTCATCGGCCTTTTCGTCAAACTTTCCCAAGTTGTCTTTAGTATTAAGAATAAAGCACTTACAGCCAAATATCTTAAAGTATGAAACTGAAGGAATTCTATCCAACCATAACTCAAATGGAGTCTTCTTCGATTTGGGTCGAATTAGAACTCTATTGAGCACAAAGCAAGCTGTATTGACAGCTTTAGCCCAGAAGTATTTGGGTAGGCTAAATTGATTTAACATCACTCTGGCCATTTCGGTTAGAGTTCTGTTCTTACGTTCCATAACTCCATTTTGTTGTGGTGTTCTAGGGCAGGAGAACTCGTGTATGAAACCGTGTGTGTCACAAAATTGCTCGAAATCAGCATTCTCGAATTCGCCTCCATGATCGCTTCTAATTCGAGTGACCATGTAACCTTTTTCATTTTGTACTTTCTTGCAAAAGGCGACAAATTCGGATAATACGTCATTCTTGCGTGTCAAGAAATATACCCACGTGTATCTAGAAAAATCATCTACAATAACAAATGCATATAATTTACCTCCGAGGCTAGCAACTCTGCTAGGACCGAATAAATCCATGTGTAGCAATTGTAGAGGTCTAGTAGTACATACTGCGTTTACAGACTTGAATGTGGATCTGGTAGCCTTGTTCTTTTCACATTGGCTGCATACCGAATCCTTCTTGAATGTTATGTCTGGTAAACCGCGTACTATCTTCTTTGTGGATAATCTTGAAATTGTATCCATGTTTGCATGACCGAGTCTCATGTGCCATAGATGACTCTCATCACTTTTGGCCATTAAGCATCTACCTGAAATGTTAGCTTCTTCCAACAGATAGAAAACATATATATTGTCTTCCCTGATTCCTTCAAAGATAGTACTACCAGTTGAGCTATCAACTATAGTACATTTGTCTTTGCCAAAGTTGATACCATAACCATGATCAGCTAGATGACTTATGCTGAGCAGATTATGTTTCAACTCGGTAACCAGACAGACATCTTTAATAACTGGATAGGGAGACTTACCAACATCACCGATACCAATAATATACCCTTTCAAATTATTACCGAAGGAAACATAACCTTCCTTCTTCTTCTTCGACAGTGTTGCAAATAGGGTAGCGTCACCGGTCATATGCCGTGAGCAACCGCTGTCGAGGATCCATTTGCTTCTAGCATGTGAAGGGTGTTCCACCTACAAAACAGTTTACAGATGAAACCTTTGGTACCCATTTCTTGTAGGGTCCTGAATTGTTAGCTTTAGGTATCCAAGCATAAACATTTAAATCTACAAGCTTTCTCATTCTACATGCAGATGATATATGACCAATGAGGCCACAATAATGATATTGTGCATGTCGAGTGTTGAAAGCTGAGTGGTGTGCATGGTTGGTAGGTTTGGGTTTTCTAGTATAGAAGAATGCATACCTATGATCATGTTTGGGCTTAACCTTTTGGGGTAAAGGTTTTGTATGGTTTGGTCTGACAGTATTTAGCTTGGGAATGTTCCGAATTCTCGGTAAGTGACACGTGTTAGGATAGGAAGCAGCAGGCTTAGGCTATTTTTCTAACCTAATTTCCAACCTTTTGGAAGTGTCATATAACTTAGTATAATCAGAAGTGAGTGATTCCATTCTGATTTGTGCAGATTGAAGACTTTTCTTTTCTCTAGAAAGATCTTCTCTCAATTGGTCTATAATCTTGTCTTTCTCTTCGGATGACTGTTTAGTCTCGTGTAATAAGAGCTTTATAGAGGAAAGCTCACCAGACTCACTAACATTAGCTCTAACCTCAGCTAGTAGGTCGGTAAGTCTTCCTATTTCTCCTTTGTACTCTTTGAGTACCTTCTTAGCGGTCTGATATTTACTATGCAGTTTTCTGTAGTCAAGCATCAGGTCACTGAAGGCATCTCCTAATTGCTCAAAGGTGAAGTCATCATATGTTTCTACAGGTTCAGTAGGTACCTGATCGATTGCCATGAAGCAGATGTTTGCAGCGTCCTCTGAATGTTCATCTTCTGAGTCGCTAGCTTCACTCTCATGCCATATGCTGGTGTTGGCATATTTCCGAGACGTTGATCTTTTCAGGTTGCCTTTTTCATACCTGTTGTTCTTCTTGCTCGATGATGAGTTGATGGGACAGTCCTTCTTCATATGTCCCTTCTTCTTGCAGCCATAGCAGACAGCATCTTCTTCGTACCAGTTGTTGCTGTTGTTCTCTTTGACTCTCTTCTCATGTCTCATGAATCTTTTGAACTTCCTTGCTAGGAGAGCTTGATCTTCAGCGTCAGATCCACTGCTGTCTGAGTCATCTTCAGCAGCTTTTCTGTGCTGAGCTTTGAGGGCAATAGTCTTCTCCTTTGGTGCAGGTTCTTCAAAATCTTGTAGCTCCAGTTCATGAGTGAGTAGTTTACCCATGAGTACTTCAAGTGACATTGTAGTGAGGTCGTTTCCATCAATGATAGCTGTAGCCTTCGGAATCCAGTTCTTGGTGAGAGCTCGCAGGAGTTTGCGAATCTTTTCGTGGTTACTATAATCTTTGCCTAAGGAGGACAAAGGGTTTACAATATCCAAGAACCTCTCGAACATTTGTGTGACTGTTTCATTTGGCTTCATTTTGAACGCCTCGTACTCTTGAGTAAGTCTGCTGACTTTTGACTCCTTGACTTGAGTCGTGCCTTCATGTGTAACTTCGAGAAGCTTCCACACACTATTTGCCGTTGTGCATGTAGATACCCTGTTAAATTCTGTTCTGTCTAAGGCACAAAAAAGAGCATTAATGGCACGTGCGTCAAGACTGGCATTTTTCTTTTCTTCCTCTGTATAACTGCTTTGGGGTTTTTCAACCAAAACTCCCTCGACATTTATACGAGGTGGCTTCTGATAGCCATCAAGAACAATAGCCCATAAGTCAAAATCAAGAGATTTCAAGAAAAAACTCATCCGTGTTTTCTAATAAGTGTAGTTAGTACCATCAAACAGAGGGGGTCTGTTTGTGGCCTGACCTTCACTTATGAATTTCATAGTAGCCATGTGATGTGCTGTGATCTAATAAATAATAAATAAATAATAGCACTGTTACCTCGCTTTACCTGTAACACAGGGCTCTGATACCAATTGTAGGAATGATATAGTAAAGCGTAATACTCTAGAGGGGGGGTGAATAGAGTTGGCAGCGGAATAATGCTAAATAAAAATGTTAGCAACACAATCACAGTATATAATCACAGTTAAAATAATGTAAAGGCAGAGTTCAGAAACAAAACGCAAAGACAGCGATGTATACTGGTATCCCTCTGTTGAGGACTAATCCAGTCGGTAGAACTCTTGCTACCAGTTGAATCCATTATAGGAAAAACTGCAAGTTTTCTTACGAAGTCCTTGCAACTTCTACAACGCGAGCTTTGATACGAAGAACTCGTCCAACTTCAAATGTGAATAGGTATTCTTCAATCAAGCCTTCTGATTACAATCTCTCAGAAACTTCTAGACCGTACCGCACTGGCAAATCGACTAGAGGATTGTAACTGGCTTGGGATCTGAAAATGAAAGCTCTAGAAAACTCTTTGGAAGGCAGAAAGCTTTTTAGATAGAGAGAAGATTGAAAGTGAATGAGTGAATTGAAATGATCGAAATCCATCTCTATTTATAGGAATTCCAAAGGGAGAACTCTGTCAGAATTCGGGCAAAATTCGGGCAGAACTCGATGAGCAAATCTCGGTCAAATCCGCAACTGCAGGAGGACCAAGTTCCAGAGAATTTCAAAAATCAAACGGCCACCAACCGAACTCTGGCCGAACTCTAGCCGAACTCTGGCCGAGTTCTGTCAGGGTTAGGTTAGGGTTTTTAAAACAGATTTTTGGTGATTTTTGAAAACCTTTTTGAAAACCTTTTTGTAAACATTTTGATAGGTCATTTTAAAAATATTTTGAACTATTTGGGAGTAGCCTATTTGCCAGTACGACTCGGTGTACAATGTATTCCTAGACTCAAATAAAATAAAAAATTACATTGTATAGGAAGTACAGACTCAAGTAGGCAAACAGATCTTCAGTCTTGAACGGAGTGAATATCCAATCTTGCTTATGTCCAAGAAGCTGAGATGTCCCAACAAGCTTCGTATATCCAGACAGAGTTTTGATCAATTATTAAAATCAGGTTGACGATGACCAATGGGCCAACAATAATAAGTCGAAAGGGAATCATCATACTTACTCAGAGGTAATGAGGACATGGCAAGCATGAAGGTTTCTTCGACGGAGCCTTCCCACTCAGAGGTAATAAGGACTTGCCATGAGTGGGCTCAATGAAGGAGGGTACATAGAACGACTCAGAGGTAATGAGGATATGGAAGTTCTATGTAAAGGGGTGATTTGTTTTTGGCATAAGTGAAATGACTCAGAGGTAATGAGGACATGGCCGTTTTGGAAATTTGTGGATCGGTTACCCTTTTTGTGCACTGGGAGTGCGGGTAGTGGATCATGAGTGTCACGCCCCAGTACCGAAATACGGGGACGGACTAGGCCAGCTACTCCATATGAGGTACGTAACGTCATACGGCGATCGTGGCTGTCGAGAGACTAGGGGGTACATGCTACAATCAAGTCTCCTATGGTCCCACAGAGTTCTATGTCTCAATCAATCAAATCACATCAGTAAATAAATGAGCATTAAAGATAAAGCAGTAAGGCGACCCTGACGCTTCATCGAAATGATCATGAGAGACTAGCTTTATAATTTAGCTATCTCAGAGAGTCAGGAGTACAAAATTATACACAGTTGCAGTCTGTTTAATTACAATTATGTACTGACACAAAATATCAAGTAATCCGGCTAACAGGTGCCGGTGGCTAAATGCCGTAAAAGTATAAGCAGGAGTGGTGGAGAAGAAACCCACTCGAGTCCCCGAACTGCCATGCTCCTAGTATGCACCATGGATGTCAGGAAGGAAGATAGTGTCCTCAGGCTCTGCTACGGAATCTGGCCAAACAAAACCAGCGGGGTCAGCCCCGAATAGCAAGTATCGCCAAAGGGGCACAAGAGTTAAGACTAAAAACCCAGTTAATAGAATGATTGGTAATAGTAATACTTATGCTACCATTATAGGGTAACGCCACATCCTCGAACCCATATGGCACCCTTACAACCAAACAAGGACAAAAGGTGCCGCATGGAGTCGGGACGCGTCGTACTCTATAACTTTCACATAAGTTAAAAGGTATAAACAATAAAATCTCCTGATCGTGACGTCGGTCGATAGCCTATCGCAGCACAATAACCAACCCAACAATCAAACAAGAACATGGGTTGGATCATGTACCGTGATAGACCATGTTCCTTAGTCATTCACAGAAGTAGCACTCCACAATCAGAATAAGTCTTCCGTTCATAACCTCGATCCACAGCCTGTCATAGTACGATAACCAACCCAACAATCAAACAAGAACATGGGTTAGATCACGTACCATGATAGTCTGCTTCCCTCAGTTATTCACGGAAGGTGATAGAGTACAAGCAAGTCGTTTTCACGGCCAATCAAGTCTACGAGTTTCTAGTGGGACGAGGTTATCCTCACATCATGTTATGTAAAAATCCTTAGATCGTATCTTTCCAGCAAGGCTAGCCAACCCAGGGGTTCGCGTAGACAGGTATGATTTGAGCACAGGTCCCTTGTAAGGCTACCTTGCTAAAACATATAATATGTAGCAGGAATTAATCGGATACAGTCATCCACTCGTTGCAGATGACACAGTATCCGTGGAGACCAGCCGGCACGTCAAGACAGTATCTCAAGGCGGCTGGTGTAACACGATCTCAGGATTTTGCCCTCCCCATGCATCTAGTATATTTAGTTGCCTAATTTAGCCCTAGGTGAAATCTTGGATTTTCATGCTGTGGCCTGCATGATTATCCTCCTAAGTCGTACTTTAGTACGAGTACCCCAAAGAGGGTCCATGTCAATCAGTATGTCAACATGTTCTACCCTCCTTAGTGTAATGCATCATTGCAATTACGCCACGTGGAGTTACGAGTCTTTTGTCGAGCATGAACAAGAACTGGGACATTCAGGTACATGTATCAGGTAGGAACACTTTGTTCCCCGGGGTCACATTAGTGCTCATATCATGCTCGGGGCAAAAGGCGTAAGGATATAAAATGGGCATATAATATATATATATATATATATATATATAATAATAATAATAATAATAGGATAACAATATAGGGCACAAAAGTCCATGCGGCTCAGGGAGAGTGAGTCCATGCGGCCGGGTCAATACTAGTACATGCGGCTGGGACTACCCGCTCATGCGGCTCAGGGAGCCCCAAGGCGCATGCGGCTGGAAAGACGGATTCATGCGGCTGCGAAGGGGTGTCAGCGTATGCGGCTGTGATCAGATGACATCCTATACGGCTGAGTTTGGGGCGATGCATATGCGGCTGGGTGATGGATGGTCTTATGCGGCCCAAAAACAGTAGCGTCTATGCGGCTGAAAACAGTAGCGCATATGCGGCTGAGTCAAAAGAACTCATGCGGCTGCGAAAGCTAGCCGCATGAAGTCCATGCGACAGGGGCTCGTGCGGCTGAGTCTGAACAAGGCTATGCGGCTCAATTACTTGCCGCATGAAGATTCATGCGGTCAAGTACTCAAGTAAGTCTTATGCGGCTAGGAAGGACTTTCCATGCGGCTGAGCTCGAACGAGTCACATGCGGCTGGAAAGGCCATGCGGCCAGAGGCTTGCCGCATGAGGATTCATGCGGTCAAGTACTGCTCTTCTTCTCCATTTGTCCGAGAAGAGGAGCCAAGCAGCCATGGCTTCCAAACTACACAAAACCTTCATCCGGAGCCCAAATCGGAACTTCCTAGGGTCAAAATGGGGTAGAACAAAATTCTCTACAACATGGAACCATCAAAACTTGAAAATAATGAAGTTTGCTAGATCAAAACCAAAAAAATCCGAAAATGGTTAAAACCTAGATCTACAAAGATTAAAGCTTCAAAATGGAAAACTTCAAGTTCTAAACTAGTATAGAATAAGGAGAAGAACATATTTTGACAAATAATTTTGTAAGAAAACATCAACAACATTTATGGATCCATCTCTTGAGCAAGTTGGTACTTGCCTTGGTTGGTGGAGGAAAGTAAATGAGAGGAAATAAATGAGAGGAGAGAGAAGGAGATGGGTTATTATATAGAATCTTGGACCCATGGGTTCATGATGAACCAAGGTGAACCAAGTATAAGTTACCCAAATGAGCCAAAACTGTAGGCCCAAATGCAGAAAATAAAATTATGAAATAATATTTTGTCAAATATTTTTGGGAAATTCATGAAGAAATACAGCATAATAAACATAGTATAAATACAAGGTAAATACAATTTACCGGTTTACGTATTAAAATACGTATTCCAGGATCGGGGAGTGACATCTCTACCCTTCTTAGAAAAATTCCGTCCTCGGAATTCCAGCCAAGACAGGATAGTGAAATCAGGGCAAGCAAGGCTTAATCACATACAAGTTAACTATCATAGCAGTTATTATCATATATCACAAAGTGCAAAAACAAGTAGGTGCAGATAGGCATGGAATCGTGTTAATAAGGTACAAAAATATACCTTATCAGTCAAACAAATGCGGATACCGAGATCTGATCTCGTCCTCGCGCTCCCAGGTTGACTCTCCCGGAGAGTGATGATTCCAAGAAACACGGACAAGGCTTATCGTCCGATTCTTGAGTACCTTCTCTCGCCGGTCTAAAATAGATACGGGTTGTTCCTCGTAAGTTAGGTCGGTACCAACGACTAACTCAGAATGATCGAGGACATGACCCGGATCCGGGATATATCCACGTAATTGGGACACATGAAACACATCATGTATGCCAGTTAACGAAGGCGGAAGGGCAAGTCGATAAGCCACATCGCCTACCCGAGCGAGAATCTTAAAAGGACCAACGTATCTTGGACTAAGCTTTCCTCGGGTTCCAAATCTAATGATACCCCGAGTTGGCAAAATCCGCAGAAACACTTGGTCGCCAACTCTGAACTCTAGAGGCCTACGATGCTGATCTGCCCAATAACGATGTCGGTCCTGCGCAACTCGAAGGCGCTCTCTGACCAACTTAACTATCTCCACAGTCTGTGTGATCATCTCTGGCCCCAACAACTTCCGTTCTCCGACATCGTCCCATGCCAAAGGGGACCTGCACTTCCTTCCGTACAATGCTTCGAACGGGGCCATCTGAATGCTAGCCTGGTAGCTATTATTATAGGAGAACTCTACTAGATGAAGGTGATCCTCCCAAGATCCGCCAAAATCCAAGGTACATGCCCGTAGCATATCTTCTAACGTCTGAATGGTTCTTTCTGATTGCCCGTCAGTTTGTGGATGATAAGCAGTACTGAATCTTAACTTGGTTCCTAAACTTTGGTGTAAGCTCTGCCAAAAATGGGAAGTAAACCGCGTATCCCGATCTGATACTATACTAACCGGAACACCGTGCTGCCTTACTATCTGCTTCATGTACATTTCTGCTAACTGCTCAGTAGTCTGTCCAACTCGGAAGGGAAGGAAATGAGTGACCTTCGTGAGTCGATCTACTATTACCCAGACAGCATTCTTGCCAGTCGGGGATCTAGGTAAACCGGTCACGAAATCCATCGTGATGTGCTCCCATTTCCATTCTGGGATAGGAAGCGGCTGAAGCAACCCTGCTGGTCTCTGCTGTTCGGCTTTCACCTGCTGACATACCAGACACTTGGATACAAATCTCGCTATCTCTCTTTTCATGCCATTCCACCAAAAGTACTGCCTGATATCTCGATACATCTTCGTTCCTCCTGGATGAATGGAGTAAATAGAACTATGAGCTTCGGACATAACTTCTTGCCGAAGGTCTCCACTCGGTACACAGAGTCTGTTTCCAAACCTGAGCGTACCATCTTCATGAATCACTAACTCCTTCCTACGGCCTGATTCACACTCCGACCGCAACTTCTAAATCTGTGGATCTCCTGCTTGTGCTGCCCTTATCCTCTCTACTAAGGTTGACTGAATCTGTATACTGGTCATTCTTCCTATATCCCTTGGCAAAACTACTTCGATTCCCATACTCTGAAGGTCTTCTAAGATATGCTTCTGCGAGGTCAAGATAAAGGCACTGTCTCTCCTACTCAGTGCATCTGCAACTATATTCGCCTTGCCTGGATGATACTGAAGATCTAAGTCAAAATCCTTCAGCAGTTCTAACCATCTTCTTTGCCTCATGTTCAAATCTCGCTGCGTGAACACGTATTTCAAACTCTTATGATCAGTATAGATCTCTACCCGATCCCCGTATAAATAATGCCTCCACAACTTGAGTGAAAACACCACAGCTGCTAACTCCAAATCGTGAGTCGGGTAATTCTTCTCATGGTCTCGAAGCTGCCGAGACGCATATGCTATCACTTTTCCATGCTGCATCAATACACATCCAAGACCCTTCCCAGATGCGTCACAATATACTGTAAAGCCTCCCGCTCCTACCGGAAGCGTCAAGATCGGGGCTGAGATCAACCACTTCTTCAATTCTTTAAATGATGCCTGACAGCTAGCTGACCAAACAAACTCTACATCCTTGTGCGTCAAACGCGTTAAGGGCGCAGAGATCCTGGCAAAGTCCGCCACGAACCTTCTGTAGTAACCAGCTAATCCTAAGAAACTTCGCACTTCTACAACTGTTCTCGGGACCGGCCAATGCTCTACGGCCTCAATCTTCTTCGGATCCACTGACACTCCTGCCCCAGAAATTACATGCCCCAGGAACGAAATGTGATCTAACCAGAATTCACACTTGTCGAGCTTCGCATAAAGTTGATTCTCCCTCAATGTCTGTAAGACAGTCCTAAGATGTTTCTCATGCTCCTCTTCACTGCTGGAATAGACAAGAATGTCATCTAGGAACACCACCACAAATTTATCCAAATACGGCAGAAAGATGTGGTTCATTAAATCCATGAATACTGCGGGGGCGTTGGTTAGTCCAAAGGGCATTACTAAAAACTCATAATGCCCATATCTAGATCTGAATGTTGTCTTCGGTATGTCTTGCTCCCGGACTCTTACTTGATAGTATCCCGACCGAAGATCGATCTTGGAAAAGACGCTGGCCTTGCTCAACTGGTCAAACAGGTCATCAATCCTTGGTAACGGGTACTTATTCTTCACTGTTACTGCATTCAGCTTGCGGTAGTCGATGCACATCCTTGTCGACCCATCCTTCTTGGGAACTAGAATCACTGGCGCGGCCCAAGGCAATTTACTGTCTCGGATGAATCCCTTAGACTTCAACTCTTCTTTATGTTGATACAATTTATCCTGTTCTGACGGCGACATTCTGTAAACTCTGTCTGCAATAGGCCTCATTCCAGGGTTCAACTCAATGCTAAATTCTACCTCTCTGACTGGGGTATCCCTGGGAGCTCATCAGGGAAGACGTCGAGAAAATCTTCGACCACTCTCGGAATCTGTCCTGGCTCTGACACTGCTGCTGAAATGATGCCTCCGGCCTGATTCTTCAAGGTTTGAGTAAAGATGAACTGCTCTATCCCAGGAACGCTGAATATGACCCTACCTCCTCTACAATCAATGGTCGCATGACTGTCTCTCAACCAGTCCATGCCAAGAACGACATCAAAATTCCCCATAGGGAATTCAATCAATGACGCGGGCAGTAAATGCCCACACACCTCTACCGGACATGAAAAGCGCACTCTGCTAACTTCTACGAGCCCATTGCCGGTGAGTATATCCATCCTCTCCGGCAATGCCTCAAACACTAGTCCAATCCGTGTAGCATATTGTGCAGAGATGAATGAATGAGTAGCACCTGAATCAAACAATGCTACAGCGGGAAATGAGGTGACGAGAATTTTACCTGCCACCACGTCACTAGACGCTAGAGCCTCTTCCAAGGTCAATGTGAGAGCCTGGCCCCGCGGAGCCCCTTGTTGCGGCCTTCCTCGACCATGCTGTTGCTGCCTCTGAGGGCCTTCGGCTTCCTGTGCCTGGCGGAACATCTGAGCCTGCGTTGGTAGACGCTGGGCTAGGGGCCTTACTGCTAATACTGGCCCTCCACTCGGGGTTGCCACTGGAGCTGGCAATGCTGGAAACTGCTGAGCTGGCCCTCCTGGCCTCTGCATCAAAGGACAAGTGGAAATACGGTGGTCTGAACTACCACACCTCAAGCATAAGCCATTCGCTGACCGGCACACCTCCCTCGTGTGTCCTGCCTTTCCACAGAATGTACAGCCCTGGGGTGCTCCCTGACGCTGTTGCTGGTTTCTCGGCTGCTGATGCCGAACTGGCGCTGTATTGGTTGACACGGCCGTCCTCCGTGGCGCTCCCGCATCATGAATACGTACACCGGGTGCTGGTGCCGATGTTCGCTGCATTGCTCCTCCTCCAACCTGGGAATGAGATCTCTTCTGACCTCCTGCCCTCGATGCCAACCTCTGCTGGGTAAGCTCGTGCCTCCGGGCTGCCGTCAAGACAGCGTCAAACGTCTGGTAGTCGTGTCCCTCCACAAGCTGTAGTAGTTCCAAATGAAGTCCCTGCTGGAACCTCATAGCTTTCTCTGGCTCTGTTGCCACCATTGATGGTGCGAAATGGCACAATCTGCAGAACTCTGCTGCATACCCATCTACGGTCTTGCCTGCTTGCTTGAGATTGATGAACTTCTGCTGGAGCTCATATCGAGCTACTACGCCAAAATATTTGGCCTTGAATCTGTCACTGAAGGTGGTCCAACGAACAGGGCGTCTTATACCAACTTCTTCTGATGCCCACCAGTCGCGGGCAAGATCCTGAAGTACCAGTTTGACCTGATCAACCTTCTCATCATCTGGAACCTTGGCTGCCACAAGAATGGCTTCGATGTCTTGAATCCATGCATCCGCAGTGATGGCATCCTCCGTGCCATCAAAATACCTCGGGTTCAAGCGACGGAACCTTCCTGATGCTCCCGAGTCAACCCCGGCACTCCTCTCAAGAGCTAACTGAATCCCTTGGTTCAGCAACACGTTCTGCTCCTGCTGCCAAGTCTGTTGCTGTTGGTTAGTGACAAGAAACCCCCGGATGATCTCCAGGAGTGCTACGACGTCTGGTACTGCCGTCGCTGCTGGTGCTACAGGAGTTTCAATAACCTGCGGCTGCACTGCCTCTGGTTCCCTTTCTGCTCGTGCCTGCACTGGAGAAGGTTCTCTCCCCGGTTGCTGCCCAGTCGAGCCATGCTCTTGCTGCTCTTCCTCATGGGCCTCTCCTGCTACTGAGAATGAAGCACCCCTATGGAGAAGAATATAAGATTATCAAGTCCGGACGAGGAAGATTTCGAGGATGCAAGTCAAGTTAGGGATCAAGGCAAGGACAGAGAATTCGAAACGGAATTTCAAGGGGAACAAGTTTTGATTGAGACTCCTAATAATTCGCAATACCCCACAAGTCTAAAAATCAGACCTGCATGGGCCACCACTAAAACCTTGTCACGCCCCAGTACCGAAATACGGGGACGGACTAGGCCAGCTACTCCATATGAGGTACGTAACGTCATACGGCGATCGTGGCTGTCGAGAGACTAGGGGGTACATGCTACAATCAAGTCTCCTATGGTCCTACAGAGTTCTATGTCTCAATCAATCAAATCATATCAGCAAATAAATGAGCATTAAAGATAAAGCAGTAAGGCGTCCCTGACGCTTTATCGAAATGATCATGAGAGACTAGCTTTATAATTTAGCTATCTCAGAGAGTCAGGAGTACAAAATTATACACAGCTGCAGTCTGTTTAATTACAATTATGTACTGACACAAAATATCAAGTAATCCGGCTAACAGGTGCCGGTGGCTAAATGCCGCAAAAGTATAAGCAGGAGTGGTGGAGAAGAAACCCACTCGAGTCCCCGAACTGCCATGCTCCTAGTATGCACCATGGATGTCAGGAAGGAAGATAGTGTCCTCAGGCTCTGCTACGGAATCTGGCCAAACAAAACCAGCGGGGTCAGCCCCGAATAGCAAGTACCGCCAAAGGGGTACAAGAGTTAAGACTAAAAACCCAGTTAATAGAATGATTGGTAATAGTAATACTTATGCTACCATTATAAGGTAACGCCACATCCTCGAACCCATATGGCACCCTTACAACCAAACAAGGACAAAAGGTGCCGCATGGAGTCGGGACGCGTCGTACTCTATAACTTTCACATAAGTTAAAAGGTATAAACAATAAAATCTCCTGATCGTGACTTCGGTCGATAGCCTATCGCAGCACAATAACCAACCCAACAATCAAACAAGAACATGGGTTGGATCATGTACCGTGATAGACCATGTTCCTTAGTCATTCACAGAAGTAGCACTCCACAATCAGAATAAGTCTTCCGTTCATAACCTCGATCCACAGCCTGTCATAGTACGATAACCAACCCAACAATCAAACAAGAACATGGGTTGGATCACGTACCATGATAGTCTGCTTCCCTCAGTTATTTACAGAAGGTGATAGAGTACAAGCAAGTCATTTTCACGGCCAATCAAGTCTACGAGTTTCTAGTGGGACGAGGTTATCCTCGCATCATGTTATGTAAAAATCCTCAGATCGTATCTTTCCAGCAAGGCTAGCCAACCCAGGGGTTCGCGTAGACAGGTATGATTTGAGCACAGGTCCCTTGTAAGGCTACCTTGCTAAAACATATAATATGTAGCAGGAATTAATCGGATACAGTCATCCACTCGTTGCAGATGACACAGTATCCGTGGAGACCAGCCGGCACGTCAAGACAGTATCTCAAGGCGGCTGGTGTAACACGATCTCGAGATTTTGCCCTCCCCATGCATCTAGTATATTTAGTTGCCTAATTTAGCCCTAGGTGAAATCTTGGATTTTCATACTGTGGCCTGCATGATTATCCTCCTAAGTCGTACTTTAGTACGAGTACCCCAAAGAGGGTCCATGTCAATCAGTATGTCAACATGTTCTACCCTCCTTAGTGTAATGCATCATTGCAATTACGCCACATGGAGTTACGAGTCTTTTGTCGAGCATGAACAAGAACTGGGACATTCAGGTACATGTATCAGGTAGGAACACTTTGTTCCCCGGGGTCACATTAGTGCTCATATCATGCTCGGGGCAAAAGGCGTAAGGATATAAAATGGGCATATAATATATATATATATATAATAATAATAATAATAATAATAATAGGGTAACAATATAGGCCACAAAAGTCCATGCGGCTCAGGGGGAGTGAGTCCATGCGGCCGGGTCAATACTAGTACATGCGGCTGGGACTACACGCTCATACGGCTCAGGGAGCCCCAAGGCGCATGCGGCTGGAAAGACGGGTTCATGCGGCTGCGAAGGGGTGTCAGCGTATGCGGCTGTGATCAGATGACATCCTATGCGGCTGAGTTTGGGGCGATGCATATGCGGCTGGGTGATGGATGGTCTTATGCGGCCCAAAAATAGTAGCGTCTATGCGGCTGAAAACAGTAGCGCATATGCGGCTGAGTCAAAAGAACTCATGCGGCTGCGAAAGCTAGCCGCATGAAGTCCATGCGACAGGGGCTCGTGCGGCTGAGTCTGAACAAGGCTATGCGGCTCAATTACTTGCCGCATGAAGATTCATGCGGTCAAGTACTCAAGTAAGTCTTATGCGGCTAGGAAGGACTTTCCATGCGGCTGAGCTCGAACGAGTCTCATGCGGCTGGAAAGGCCATACGGCCAGAGGCTTGCCGCATGAGGATTCATGCGGTCAAGTACTGCTCTTCTTCTCCATTTGTCCGAGAAGAGGAGCCAAGCAGCCATGGCTTCCAAACTACACAAAACCTTCATCCGGAGCCCAAATCGGAACTTCCTAGGGTCAAAATGGGGTAGAACAAAATTCTCTACAACATGGAACCATCAAAACTTGAAAATAATGAAGTTTGCTAGATCAAAACCAAGAAAATCCGAAAATGGTTAAAACCTAGATCTACAAAGATTAAAGCTTCAAAATGGAAAACTTCAAGTTCTAAACTAGTATAGAATAAGAAGAAGAACATATTTTGACAAATAATTTTGTAAGAAAACATCAACAACATTTATGGATCCATCTCTTGAGCAAGTTGGTACTTGCCTTGGTTGGTGGAGGAAAGTAAATGAGAGGAAATAAATGAGAGGAGAGAGAAGGAGATGGGTTATTATATAGAATCTTGGACCCATGGGTTCATGATGAACCAAGGTGAACCAAGTATAAGTTACCCAAATGAGCCAAAACTGTAGGCCCAAATGCAGAAAATAAAATTATGAAATAATATTTTGTCAAATATTTTTGGGAAATTCATGAAGAAATACAGCATAATAAACATAGTATAAATACAAGGTAAATACAATTTACCGGTTTACGTATTAAAATACGTATTCCAGGATCGGGGAGTGACAATGAGGGAGGATCTCTTCCAGGCAGAAAGTTTAGGGGTATGATCATACATGAGTTGCTATTTGAGAGAGTGGCCGAAATATGAGTTCAGAGGCACCAGCGGGTACATAACTCGATAATCTGGAATGTTGAAATACGAGTTCAGCGGCACCAGTGGGTACATGACTCGATAATCTGGAATGTTGAGATGTGTGAGTTCAGCGGTACCAGCGGGTACATGACTCGGTAATCTGGAATGTGTTATTTAGACATAATATTTCTTCAGAAACTTGCCGTTGACGGGCAACATGAGCAAGTCTCCATTTTGCTTGGCGAGGCGGTAAGCACCGTTGGAGAATATAGCCTCGATGATAAATTGACCTTCCCATTTTGGCTGAAACTTGCCAGCGGTCTTGTGAGTCATGACCATCAGCCTCCGGACTGCCAGAACGAGATCGCCCACTCGAAATGTTCTGATTTTGACCTTCTTGTTGAAGGCTCCAGATATTTGTGCTTGGTATAGCTCGATTCTTTGCTGAGCCAGGAGGCACTTTTCGTCTAAGGCCTCTAACTCTTGTAGTCAGCATCGATAGTTATCATCCGTCGTCAATTGATAAGTAAGGGCGATGCCGAGTGAGGGTATTTGAGTCTCCAATGGGAGGACTGCCTCACTTCCGTACACCAGGGAGAGGACCGTGGTACGGTACGCCCATAAGCATTCACCAAGCTTCTCGTTCCAGTCGCGTTTGTTAGACGATATGAACTTCTTGAGTAACTTGATGATGGTTTTGTTGAATACCTCTGCCAACCCGTTTGCAACCAGGTTGTACGGTGTCGAAGCAATATTCTGGATGTGATGCTTATCGCAGAACCGATAGAAGGCGTGGCTTGCAAACTACGGACCATTATCATGGATGATCCTTCGGGGCAGTCCAAAGCGATAAATGACGTGATGCTTAAGGAAGCTGATCACGTTTAAAGTTTTTACTTCTGCAAGCGGGACAGCTTCTGCCCATTTGGAGAAGTAATCTGTGATTGCAAGTATGAAGCGATGTCCTTGGGAGGAAGGTGGAGTGATTGGGCCAATGATATCCATTCCCCATGCTTCGAATGGCCAGGACGCCACTGTCGGATGTAAAAATTCGGATGGTTGGTGGATGAAGTTCGCGTGGACTTGGTAGGCTTTACACTTTCTAGCATAGTCTATCACATCTGCTACAATCGTGGGCCATTAGTAGCCCATTCGGCGAAGATGGTCTTACAATTTAGGGCCAGGCTGATGGGCCCCGCAGACACCGTCATGAGCTTCTCGTATAGCTTCTTTGGCTTCCGCGTTTGATAGACACCGAAGCAATAATCTATCATAGGATCGCCGATACAGCATTTTCGTCTCTGTATCGTAGAAGAATCTGAGAGAATGCCGTCTGATGGAGGTGGCTTCCTTAGGGTTCTCGGGCAGGATGTCGTAGACGACGAAGTCAATGAATGGTTGTCTCCAGTCTCGGACGTCGTCGATCGTCTGAGCAGAATAGCTCTCCACGAATTGGATGTTGTTCTTGGGACAGACCAGTTCGTGGCCTATCACATCTACCGATTGATGAGTATAATTTGGCACTGCTAGGGAAGCAGCCAGACCTGGTAAGGCATCGGCTTCGATATTTCGGAGTCTGGGGACGTGCTCGATGAAGAACCCCTCGAACGATGAGATGATATCGATTGCTATCTGGTGATAGGGGATCACGTCTTCGTGGCGGACTTCATATGAGCCCCGAATTTGATTGACGATTAACTGAGAATCGCCGTATGCTTCAAGATATTCTACCCCCAGCTCTCTTGCAAGTTGGAGGCTAATGACCAAAGCGTTGTATTCAGCCACATTGTTAGAGCAGGGTTCTGTGAGAGAATAAGCGCAGTTAATCACCAATCCGAAAGGGGAGACTAGCACCACCCCGACTCTGACGATGATGTTGCCCTTGGGTCCCGTTCTTGAAGCACCGTCGAAGAACATTCGCCATATATCATTGTGAGAGGTTGCATGCGAGTCGGCGATCTCATCTGGGATCTCTTCATATATTCTGGACGACTTCGAGCCCGGGTGGGCTAGCAAAAAGTCTGCCAGGACTTGACCTTTGACAGCCTTTTGTGGAACGAAGATCATATGATAAGGGGACAACAATATAGCCCATGTAGCGAGGCGAGAGCTTAGTGCCCCTGGTTTAGTCATGAGGACCCTGAGAGGGTTGACTCGTGAGATCACATGTATTGTTTGTCCAGTGACATAGTATCGCGTCTTCTGAATGGCGAACACCAGGGCAAGGCACTCCTTCTCCATAGCGGTATATCGGTGCTCTGGCCCAATCATCATTCGACTGAGGTAATATATGGCTTGCTCATGGCCTGCATCGTTGTTTTATGCCAGCAGGGCTCCGAGGGAATGCTCCATTGCTCGTACGTAAAGCATGAATAGTTTTCCAGGAACCGGGGCCACCAGGACTGGAGGGTTCGACAAATATTCTTTGATGCTGTCGAAGGCCCGCTGACATTCTTCGTCCCATATGAACGAGACGCCTTTCTTCATGAGGTGGGTGAATGGTCGACATCGCCCAGAGAGGTTAGAAATGAACCTCCTAATGTAAGCTAGCCTCCCTTGAAGGCGTCTGAGTTCGCAGAGATTTCTCGGGGGACCCATCTCCATGATTACCTTTGTCTTCTCAGGGTCTACATGGATACCCTGGGCGGTGATGATGAAACCCAAGAACTTCCCGCTGGATACGCCCAGAAAGGACTTTGTAGGGTTCATTTTCAAATTGTGCGCTCGCATCAGGTCGAATACCGTCCTCAGATCTTGCAGATGGTCTCCCTTACAGCGACTCTTGATGGCAATGTCATCAATATAGCACTCTACCGTCTTACGTAAGTGGTCTCTGAAGATGATCCTCATGGCTCTTTGATATGTAGCGCCAGCATTCTTCAAACCGAAAGGCATGACTGTGTAGCAGTATATCTCAATCAGTGTTCGGAACGATGTATGCTTTTCGTCGTCAGGAGATATCTTGATTTGGTTGTACCCTGAGAAGCCATCCATGAATGACATACGTTCGAAGCCGCAGGTGTTGTCAATCATGATGTCTGTGATAGGGAGGGGGAATTCATCTTTGGGGCATGCCTCATTCAAATTGCAGAAGTCGATACAAATTCGAATCTTTCCATTCTTCTTGAGGATGGGTACTATGTTGGCGACCCAATCCGGATGTTGTTCCTCACGAATGAAGCCGCTGGCTATTAGTTTGTTGACTTCGGCTTCGATCGCATCCATGATGCCTGGGCGGAAGAGTCGATGTTGTTGCTTAACTGGCTTTGCATCCGGCCGAATGTTGAGTTTGTGAACAGCAATATCGGGATTTAACCCCGGCATGTCCTCATAGCTCCAGACGAACATATCGATATATTCTTTGACAAGTTTCAGTAGCGCTTCTCGCTATTCGTCTGTTAGGCTTTTACTGACGAAGATCGGTTTTGGAGAAGATTCACTGCCGAGATCTACTTGTATGACCTCATCTTCAGTAGGAGGTTCTCTCTGTTTGAACCGCTTTTTCCATTGTGCATCCAGCTGTTGGGCCCACGGCTATAGCTCTAGGATTTCAGAGATGTCTTCATCTTCTTCATAAGCGTCAGCGAATGCCATGTTGACTGACAGGACTTGTCTGAATACGTCTCCGATGCTGGTATCCGAATCAGAAGTCAGTGACCCGGTTGAATGTGAATGCCAGTCACATTCTTCATCTGAACTCTCGGGGGTCGTCGTGGGTGTAACATACCCTAACCCACATCAAGTCTTGCTATAGTAGTCCCGTGGTTTGCCTTCCGTGACCGGTGGCTTCAAAGGTAATCGTTGTCCAATACCGTAGTTCAAGCCTAGCGTCGTCTCCAGATCATACCCCTGTTTCTGCATGAGATATTTGGATTGGGGGCTATAAAGATACAGAGGCAGTCTTCCGGCATCTGATCCAAGGTCGACTTCTTCTACGGTGAAGGAATACGGATCATCCTTCCGGCCGAAGATGATTGGATGGTCCCCTCCCTCGATTATGCGGTAAGAATCTTCTACTGGGGTAAGCTGGATCGCGGTGTACACATTTGTCACCTGTGTGTATAGGTGAGTGCCTATACCGTGTTCCATAGCATATATTGTACAAAGCTTATTAAGCTCGAGGTAGTTCAAAGATAGCCCTTTATTGATGAAGTAAGGTATCTTTTCTAGGGGGATTACATCATCTGCGGAGGGAACATCAGTATGGGCAGCCACATACTTGGCTAACTCCGGTTCCTCTTCGGCTACCCCCTGTATAAACGAAGACTGAGAGGACGACCTGGGCAGCTTGATCGTTAGCGGTTCAGTTGGTGGAAAAGAGCGTGGAGTTGTTGGCAGACTAGCGACCCCCAGCTTGGTATTCGATGCTGGGCGGGGAGTGGCTGGTTCGCTAGAAATTCTAGGCCTTGCATCGGGGTGATGACCCTTCTTGGAAAGGCGTATCGTCATTGGCTTGTCGGAGGGATTGAGCTTCTCCGTTTGCGGCTGGCCGACTCTCGGCAGCCTGATTGTCAGTGGCTCCGTTGAGGGTCTTGGCATTTGGCCGGACCTTGGCAGCCGGATTATCATTTGTTCTTCTTGTGCCGAGAGGCTGATTGCGTCCTTACGTAGAGTGGCGGTAAGGGGTGCAGATTTGCCATGTTTGCGAGCTTGGAGGTGGATCGTCAGAGGTTCTTCTGATCCTGTGGTTGTCTTGGTACGAGCTTGCACATCTCCTTCACCAAGATGCTTCTTCGATTTTTCGTACAGACAAGAGTCTGAGTAGTAGGATTCGACCCCCTTGAAGGGATCGATATCAGCAAATTTCGTTCTCATGAAGCCGTATTTGTCGACATATTTGAAGTACTGGTGCAGCATGGAAGGCACGATCATATAATCGTGTATCCATGGGCGCCCCAAGAGGATGTTGTAAGAAGTGTCTGCATCTATGACGTAGCAGGTGACTACTGATTGGAGATCGCCAATTTGACACTTCAGACGGATCTTCCCAATTGGATAGCTCCTGCCCGAATTGAAACCGCTGATGGCGGTGCTTGTAGGCGTCAGGCAATGCATTGGGATGCGGAGATGATGTAGCAGACCCTTCGGGATAATGCTTATGGAAGAGCCAGGATCAATGTGCATCCGATCCACCTTTACGTCGCTGATGTATCCAGTGTAGTATAGCGGGCGATCATGCAGGTTGGTTTTGATGAGCATGTCCTGCAGAGTGAAGGCAATATTGGGCATCACTCCCGTGCAGGCGCTTTCTTGGATTTCTGCAGGCGGGCTTTCTTCCGTGAGGTTGATGAGCCAGGTATGCGTCGGCATTTTGGAGTGCATCGCTCAAAGCCGTACGAACATCCTTGGAGAGTCTCAGAAGCTCGTATAATGACAACTTGGCCGGTGTGTTAGCCAATTGCGCTAAGATATCGAAGTTGTAGGGCTTCTCCAGCCCTTGTGATGCCTCTTTTCGGAGGGATTTGTCAAAGCGAGCCTCCCTCGGCCTAGGCTTGTCGGCCGTCGGAGGCTGAGCCGGTCCCGGAGCGTCCATTGTAGCGGGCTGATGATCTTCAGCCGGATTGTCAGCCACGGGTTGGGATTGTGCCCCCGACCGCGTGACGACGGCTGTAACTTCTTCGATATCTACCGAGATTGTGCGACAGGACCTGAATTTTCCACTCTTCTTCTTGTAGATGGAAGATGATGTGGGTCGAGTCACTTCCGATACTAAGTCTGGATGGACCCACATGACCTCTCCTCGTGACATGGTGAGGGGCACTAGACCAGCAGCCTGATCTCGGGGAGGTGGAAGATTAGCAATCTTTATTGTCGCCAGAGGGATGGGGACCATGCCGTCTTGAGTTTCTGTCGGAGGGAAGTTGCCGAATTGTACTGACACCATATTGGCTGCCAAAGTTACCTCTTCAAAATCGATGGCCAGTGCGTTCGAATCGATGAGATTTTTGTCACGACCCGCACCCTAGAGTAAGGGCACGAGACGTGGGTACGTCCAGCCTATGCCGCAGTGTCGGCGGTAGAACGTTGTCCTAGGTCACAACATCTAACAATTGAAGGTATAGCAGTTATACTCCCCGAATGGGGGTGACATAACACAATATAAACTCAACCACAACTAAGGTAGAACAGGTAAGATAGATAGATAATGAAAGATAACAATATCCAGAACAGAGAATTACAGAGGTACAACCCAGAGTTCTAAGTGTCTAAAATAAATACATCTCAGAAAATCTCAGTCTAATACAGTAATCCAGAATAGAAAAGACAGTCTTAATCTAAAGGGGTGTCATCCACAGCTAGTGGCTCCTGCTGCTGGTCCAAGTCCAGGCACTCGTCTAGTGTAGCACCGTAGTAAGTAGGGCAGAACGCCTCAGCCTCGTCCTCTGTAATATTTCAACAGGTCCAGTCAGGACAGGAGCGAGCACAGTACATCTCAATAAATCATAGCAGGTCAGGATATATAATCATGCTTATAGAGTAAAATTCAAGAAACTGAAGAATATGATAAACAGGAAAGACTGTTAATAAATAGCTACAGTATATAGAGAACAAGCAGTGTCTAGTGATTCAGAGCACAAGATGGTTATGTAAACGGCACGATGTTGTACACGAGTAATCTACAGAGGTTGTACACGAGTAATCTACTGGATTGATTACATAACCACTTCTACTCCCCCGCCCCAATCAATACACAAGGATCCAGCTATGATATGTTATTGCACACGAAGTATAGTCGCACTCGAGATCATGTGAGCACATGAGTATACACGATTTCAAACGATTTGTACACGAAAATCACGAACACAAGGAGTACACGATGCTCATGATAAAGTACACGAACACGAATACCCGATGTATCCGCTATGGGGATAACATCGCAGAACAAGATCCATATAGTACTAATCCGTGTTTCCAACGTGTCAGCATCATGTATAGTAATCTAAAGCAGGAAATATACTCCTAATGCAGGATATGAAATGATCAGAGAATGTACTCGCCTGTAACCGGTAAATCTGAGAGAATATAGACTGTCCGAGGAGTGGTGTCTATCTCCTATAGAACAGTACGAGTCACTATGAGTCTACAATGATAAAACAATGCAAATTAATGCATTCTACATGAAACTAGGTCAATTTAGACCAAAGTCAACTCTTGGTCAACTCTGGTCAACCCTAGAAGTCAAACTAGGTCAACCAAGTCTAATCTAGGTCAACTAGTCTAATCTAGGTCTAGCAAGTTATTCTAAGTTATAACAAGTCTACTCTAGGTTCACTAGGCTAATCTAAATAGAGAAGTACACATAACCAAGCCATGCCTATACACTATCACCCAATCATCATAATACATCCTATCACACAATATATATATAGCCTATCTCATATCCATATATATTTCACACATCAAATATATATAACTAATATATCTAGGAACTAAATAACACTACAAGCATGTATGTTATATATATGTATACAAGAAGAATATACAAGTGAGGTGTGTGTGGACCATTCCAAGAAACTGGAAAAACAGGAACTCAATCCCATGTTTGAAATCTGGGAACACCAACCTTTCCCAGGTTTTACAACATCTCAGTTAAACAATACCAATTAACAATCTCAGGTTTTAAGAGCTGAACACAACTAAATCATTATACAATCTAAAACATACCATAACAGGTTTAAACAAAATCATTTAACAATCTCAGGTTTTAAAACTCAGTTCAATAGTTGAAAGGAAAGGAATCAATCCCAGTTTCAACTTAGGAATTAATATTAGTTAGCCTATTGAATTAATACAATGAACTAATGCTCTTGAAAAGAAAAGGAAGGAAAATCAGTTTAATAATCAACCAAGCCTACTTAGACTTCAGAAATTTGTGAACAAAAAGGAAATCAATTTACAAGTAAACATTATGGGTTAAGAATCATTCTCAGGTAATAAAACCAAATGAAAGGATTGAACCATAGTTTAAGAAAACTGATATTGAAATCAATGAACATAACTTCCTCATTAAAATTCAGGTACCCAATTCAAAATATGGTTAACTATCATAGGTAAATGAACCTTAACTGGATACCATCCCTACACAGTTATTAGGAATGATTTCTCAAGTTCACAGTGAACAACATAAAGGAGAATTAACCTTAGGTCCCATTCACTGGTTTTCGAAGGAAACTGGGAATAACACTCAGTTAGCAAAACAAACCAAACTCAGGTTTTAATCTATACAGGAATTTCAACTAGTTCAAGTGGGAGAAGATCCCAGGTTTGAAAACTGAAACATAACTAAAGCCTACACTCAAACAAACAGTTAAAAGCCTACACAAAACAAATGAGGAGGAAAACTCAGTTGAAATGCATTAAGCATTCAGATTCTCCCTTCAGTTTTCATAACACAGAAAACCACTCAACATGAATACAAAATCCCATTCTACACCTTCCAAAAGCCTTCATAAATTCAAATGTTCATCAATATATACTACCTAATATGTAGGAATAATTTAAACAATGATACTAGCATTTAAATCATGATTAACAGTTGGAAAAAAGAACTAGAAGCAATGTATCAGGACATGTATCAGACTTTACACTGTTCGACCCAAAAATTCGAGCCAAACACAAACTAAAACCTAAACAATTATGTAACATAGTATAACAGGGTTTAAGCATCACATTTAGGATCCATTCAATCATTAAAACCTAGTTTGGAATCATTTAAAACGATTTAAATAACAAAAACATACACAGCACACGCACGCACACACAGCTGCCCAATGCACACGAAATAACGTGTCCGACACGATACGAGGACTCGCGAAACTTTGCGAGCCTCGTGTCAGACATGGAACCTATCACCATGCCAAAAATCACGTGTCCACGTGGAGAAACGAGCGTGCAGTAGCCCCCGAGTAGCAGGGGAGCTACAGTGCCGCGCGCACGCCCCCGACTCGCATGTTCCCGTGTCCCCACGACTCGACACAACTCACAAACCATCATAAGACACTAGGAATCCCTAGACGACACCTAGGGCTAGCTTCCTATTCAAATGGATTTCAAAAACTCACACGAAATGCCCATTGGGGCATTTCATCATACACTAAGCAATGTGCACTAATACGTGTCCAGAACGGACATGAAACGACACAAAAATTTGGGAAACCCTATTTCTATAGTTAGGCTAGGTTTAGGGCATTCCTAAAATGATTTTTACCAGATTTTAGGAGCTATGGATAGGATTATACCTCAATGTGCACAAGCTCCCAAAAACCTCAAAGGAAATGATTCCTCAAACCACCCAAAGTCCTTCAAATTGTTTGCTCCCTGTCAAAACTTATTACCAACAGCAAGATCACAAGATTTAGAGCCTATTAAAATTTACTAGAGGGAAAAAGGACTTGAAATGAATTTATTATGAATTTATGAAGATGGAACTTACCCCTTTCTAAAAACTTAATAAACCCTAAGAAAGAGGCTAGCCCTAATTCCTAGGAGAGTATTTATAGAGGGGGGCTGTCATGTGGCCGGCCATAGGGCCCTAGGGCTAGGTTTTGGCTAGTTGGTTGAGTCCTAATTGGTTTAAGTCATGATTATGACTTGTGACTTCACAAGCCATTCTTAGGCCAAACTAACTCCTAATTACCCCAAACCAATTTTAATGAACTTGAAATGAATAACTTAGGTCACACTAGGGTTTCTTAACCTAACCAAGATGTCTTGACCTAGGTTAGCCAATAGGACAGTCTCCTAGTCATCACTAGTCAAAGTAAATTATAGGGTCAAAAACAATTCTACCAAAAATCACCAAAAATCACTAAAATCATATTAAATATATTTAATGATAAAAATCCCAAAATAATTCCAAAATTTTGAAAATGACCAAAATACCCTCAAGCTAGAAAAGTGGCAGTGACAAATCTACCCCCCTTAAATAATTTCGTCCTCGAAATTAAAAGGCGAAACTAAACTACGAAGAAGGATAGAAAAGTATACCTCAGGGTCCAAAAAGATAGGGGTACCGCTCGCGCATCTCATCCTCCCGCTCCCAGGTAGATTCTCCTAGAGAATGATGCCTCCATGCGACGCGTACCAAGGGTATCACCTGGTTCCTCAATACCTTCTCCCGACGATCCAAAACCTCCACAGGCTGCTCTGGATAACTGAGAGTAGGTCCAACCTCTATCTCCGAGTGATCGAGCACATGGCTAGGGTCAGCCACGTACCATCTCAGCTGTGATATATGGAATACGTTGTGGATGCCCACTAGTACAGGTGGCAAGTCTAGCCTGTATGCCACGCCACCGACTCTCCCGCTGATAACGAAAGGGCGGATGAAGCGCGGGCTAAGCTTTCCACCTCCACCAAAACGTATCGTACCACGTGTCGGAGATATCCGTAGAAAAACCATGTCTCCAGCCTAATCACAAGCAATGTCTCAAGTTACTAAAAAAATCAAACACGATCAATCAAACAAAACTAAATACAACCTAATTCTAATCCTACTCTAAATCTATACCTCAAACTCCAGCGGCCTCCGGTGGCTATCGGCCCAGTGCCGATGTCTGTCCTGTGCCACGCGAAGTCTGTCCCTGATGAGCTTCACCTTCTCGGCTGCGTCAACAACCATCTCTGGTCCCAGTAAAGCTCGCTCTCCAACATCATCCCAAGATAAGGGTGTACGACACCTACGCCCGTACAGAGCCTCAAACGGTGACATCTCAATGCTGGCCTGAAAACTGTTGTTGTAAGCAAACTCCACCAAATGCAGGTGATCCTCCCAAGAACCTCCAAAATCTAGGACGCCCGTCCGCAGCATATCCTCAAGGGTCTGAATAGTCCTCTCTGACTGTCCGTCCGTCTGGGGGTGGTATGCGGTACTAAACTTGAGCTGAGTGCCCAAGCTAGTCTGCAGACTCCTCCAGAAATGGAAAGTAAAGCGGCTATCCCGATCTGAGACTATGCTGACGGGAACTCCGTGAATCCTGACTATCTGTCTCATATACAACTCCGCCAGCCTTTCTGTAGACGTACCCACCTTGAATGGCAAGAAGTGGGCCAATTTGGTCAACCTGTCAACGATGACCCGAATCGCGTCTTTCCTCCTGGTGTACGGGGTAATCCTGATACAAAGTCCATGGTAATGTGCTCCCACTTCCACTCTGGAATAGGCAGCGGCTGCAATAATCCTCCAGGCCTCTGCCTCTCAGCCTTGACCTGCTGACAGATCAAGCATCTAGCTACGAAGTTGGACACTTCCCTCTTCATCCCGTACCACCAGATATGCTCTCGCAGATCCCTGTACATCTTGTTGGCACCAGGATGTATAGAGTACTGCAATCTGTGAGCCTCCTGCATAATCTACTCTCTGAGCTTCCCGCTGGGCACACATAACCTGGCACCGTGCCTCAGGGCACCATCCTCTGCAAGTGAGAACTCAGTATCCTCCACTCCCATACTGATCTGCTCTCGGGTACACCGCAGAGCCACATCATCAAACTGTGTCGCCTTGATCCTGCCCATCAAGTCTGACTGTATCTGAAGGCCCCATAACTGCATCTGCACTCCGGGCACGATCACCTCAATCTTAAGGCTCTCCAAATCTGCAAGCAGGTGCCGATCCATAGTCAAACACATGGCTGTCGGATACTTACTCAAGGCATCGGCAACCACGTTGGCCTTTCCCGGATGATACTGGAGTGCGATATCAAAGTCCTTCATCAGCTCAAGCCACCTGCACTGCCTCATGTTCAACTCCTTCTGAGTGAACACGTACTTCAAGCTCTTGTGGTCTGTGAAGATCTCCACCCTCTCGCCATACAAATAGTGCTTCCATAACTTCAAAGCAAAAAATCACCGCCGCCAGCTCCAGGTCATGGGTAGGGTAGTTCTTCTCATGGGGACGTAATTACCTGGAAGCATAGGCAATCACCTTCCCATGCTGCTGCAAGACGCAACCCAGCCCCTTCCCTGAAGCATCAGTATAAATAGTGAAACCACCTAATCCTGAAGGCAATGTCAGAATCGGAGCTGTCGTAAGCCGCTTCTTAAACTCATCAAAAGCTGCCTGACACTCCTCTGACCAAACATACTCAGTATCCTTCCGAGTCAACCGTGTCAACGGCTCTGCAACCCGGGAGAAATCCTGCACAAATCTCATATAGTACCCTGCCAGCCCCAGGAAACTCCTGATCTCTGCCACTGAAGTCGACGCTGCCCAAGCCTCAACTGCTACAATCTTCTTGGGGTCAACTGAGATACCATCTCCAGTCACCACATGCCCCAAGAAGGCCACCTGGTCCAAGAAAACTCACACTTGGAGAGTTTTCCATAAAGCTGCTCCTGCTTGAGAGTCTCTAGCACTATCCGCAGATGCTCCTCGTGCTCCTCCTCAGTCTTGGAATATATCAATATATCATCAATGAACACCACCACGAACTTGTCCAAGTACTGGTGGAACACCTTGTTCATTAGATTCATAAACACTGCTGGAGCATTGGTTAGCCCAAACGGCATAACCAAGAACTCAAACTGCCCGTACCGCGTCCTGAAAGCGGTCTTGGGGATATCCTCCCTCTTCACCTTCACCTGGTGATAACCCAACCTCAAATCAATCTTGGAGAACACCCGAGCTCCGCTCAACTGATCAAATAGATCATCGATCCGCGGCAGTGGGTATCTGTTCTTGATTGTCAGGTTGTTGAGTGCCCTGTAGTCGATACACATACGTACCGACCTATCCTTCTTGGGTACAAAAAGTACCGGTGCACCCCAAGGTGAAGAACTCGAGCGAATGAAGCCCTTTTCCTGCAGCTCATCCACCTGCTTCTTCAGCTCCACTAACTCGCTATTGTTCACTCGATAGACATGCTGGAAGATCGGTTCCGGCCGGGAACCAAGTCTATCGAGAACTCTACATCTCTGTCCGATGGAAGCCCTGGCAACTCTTCTGGAAATACGTTCATAAACTCTGCAATCAAGGGATGCGGAGCCACCTGCTCCTCGACTGATGCTCCACAGAAAACTCTGCCGTCCTGCTCTACCTGCCGTCGGGTGTACTCAAACTCTGGCTCTCCTGGGGCCCCGAACAAAACTCTACCCCCACGGCAATCAATACGGGCGTGGTGTCTACTCAGCCAGTCCATACCTAATACAATGTCGTAGTTCGGTAATGGCATGACTAGTAGACTCACCCCCAACTCTCGTCCTCCCAAAACGACACTCCGCCCTCTACAAACATCACTCACGAGGATGACCCTACCCCCGGTCGTGATCTTGCAGGTCCTAGGCAATGGTTCCGAAATCAAACTGTGTCTAATAGCATATGATACAGACACAAAGCTGTGGGAAGCCCCGAAATCAAAGAGTGTAAATGCTGGAAGGGAGTCGAGAAGAACCGAACCTGCTATCAACTCTCCGATGACCTCAGCATCCTCAGCTGCCATGGCGAAAGCTCGCCCGTGCTGTCCACCCCGTGCCTGCTGCTGGAACCTCTGCTGCTGGGTCTGCAGGACTGGTCCCCTCTGCTGGCCTGTTGGAGCCTTGGCTGCCCCAGCTCCTCCTGGTACCGGACGCACCGACGCAACTGGACACTCTCGCATCTGATGGTCTACTGATCCACACATCAAGCATCTGTCGAGTCTCTTCCTGCACTCGTTCCACTTGTGCCCAGGCTTCTTGCAGAAAGTACAACTAATAGCCTGCTGCCTGGGTGCCTGCTGCCCCCTTGATACTGGTGCTGTACCTGCTAGAAAGGTGCACGGCCCTGCTGCTGAAACTACTGCACGGGCCTCTGATGCTGAAACTGCTGCTGGAAATGAGGCCTCTTGGCCTGTCCCTGACTGCTACTGCCTGACTGAAAGTTACGACCTCTCTTTTGCCTCAGTCCCAGGTCGTCCTCTGCTGCCATGGCCCCAGAATAAATCTCAGCAAAAGTAGCATTCCGGTCGCTCTTGGTCAGCGACCGAATCTCCCTAGTCAAACCTCGGCAAAACTTTCTCGCCTTGGTCTTCTCCGTCAGATCATCAATAAATCGAGCCAGTCGGCAGAACTCCCCGGCATACTCAGCAACTGTCTGGTTTCCCTGAACCAGAGCCTCGAACTGCGCCTCGATCCCACCCAAGGCTACATCGGGAAAGAACTGCTCCTTGAACAGCTCCTTGAACCGGGCCCAAGTCTGGCCCTCCACTCCTACTCTGGGATCAGTCTGGTACCATGCACGGGCCAAATCCTGCATCTGGCTGCCCGATGCCTCAATGTGAAGCCGATCTGGTATCTCTGCCAGTCGAAAAATCTTCTCTATGTGCTCAATCCAATCATCGACATAGTGAATGCCCTCTGTACCCAAGAACTCCCGAGGATGCATCTTCTGGAAGTCCTGAATATCTCTCTCCCTCCGACGGGGCTGCTGCTGAGTCCCCTGACCAGTCACCATCTCAACAGTCGTGCGTACCAGCTGGTGCGCCTCATCAATCCCCTGCCTAAAATCTGCTGTCGTCTGCCTCTCACTGTGCTGGTGCGAGGACTCCAGAATCCTCTCAACGAAGGAGAAAAGATGGGCAGCATCAACCATCCCCGCAGGCGGAGGCTGTAACTTCTTCGATATCTACCGAGATTGTGCGGCAGGACCTGACTTTTCCACTCTTCTTCTTGCAGATGGAAGATAATGTGGGTCGAGTCACTTTCGATACTAAGTCTGGATGGACCCACATGACCTCCCCTCATGACATGGTGAGGGGTACTAGACCAGCAGCCTGATCTCGGGGAGGTAGAAGATTAGCAATCTTTATTGTCGCTAGAGGGATGGGGACCATGCCGTCTTGAGTTTCTGTCGGAGGGAAGCTGCCGAATTGTACTGACACCATATTGGCTGCCACAGTTACCTCTTCGAAATCGATGGCCAGTGCGTTCGAATCGATGAGATTTTGTCACGACCCGCACCCTAGAGTAAGGGCACGAGACGTGGGTACGTCCAGCCTACGCCGCAGTATCGGCGGTAGAACGCTGTCCTAGGTCACAATATCTAACAATTGAAGGTATAGCAATTATACTCCCCGAATGGGGGTGACATAACACAATATAAACTCAACCACAGCTAAGGTAGAACAGGTAAGATAGATAGATAATGAAAGATAACAATATCCAGAACAGAGAATCACAGTGGTACAACCCAGAGTTCTAAGTGTCTAAAATAAATACATCTCAGAAAATCTCAGTCTAATACAGTAATCCAGAATAGAAAAGACAGTCCTAATCTAAAGGGGTGTCATCTACAGCTAGTGGCTCCTGCTGCTGGTCCAAGTCCAGGCACTCGTCTAGTGTAGCACCGTAGTAAGTAGGGCAGAACGCCTCAGCCTCGTCCTCTGTAATATTTCAACAGGTCCAGTCAGGACAGGAGCGAGCACAGTACGTCTCAACAAATCATAGCAGGTCAGGATATATAATCATGCTTATAGAGTAAAATACAAGAAACTGAAGAATATGATAAACAGGAAAGACTGTAAATAAATAGCTACAGTATATAGAGAACTAGCAGTGTCTAGTGATTCAGAGCACAAGATGGTTATGTAAACGGCACGATGTTGTACACGAGTAATCTACAGAGGTTGTACACGAGTAATCTACTGGATTGATTACATAACCACTTCTACTCTCCTGCCCCAATCAACACACAAGGATCCAGCTATGATATGTTATTGCACACGAAGTATAGTCGCACACGAGATCATGTGAGCACATGAGTATACACGATTTCACACGATTTGTACACGAAAAGCACGAACACAAGCAGTACACGATGCTCATGATAAAGTACACGAACACGAATACCCGATGTATCCGCTAAGGGGATAACATCGCAGAACAAGATCCATATAGTACTAATCCGTGTTTCCAACGTGTCAGCATCATGTATAGTAATCTAAAGCAGGAAATATACTCCTAATGTAGGATATGAAATGATCAGAGAATGTACTCACCTGTAACCGGTGAATCTGAGAGAATATAGACTGTTCGAGGAGTAGTGTCTGTCTCCTATAGAACAGTACGAGTCACTATGAGTCTACAATGATAAAACAATGCAAATTAATGCATTCTACATGAAACTAGGTCAATTTAGACCAAAGTCAACTCTTGGTCAACTCTGGTCAACCCTAGAAGTCAAACTAGGTCAACCAAGTCTAATCCAGGTCAACTAGTCTAATCTAGGTCTAGCAAGTTATTCTAAGTTATAACAAGTCTACTCTAGGTTCACTAGGCTAATCTAAGTAGAGAAGTACACATAACCAAGCCATGCCTATACACTATCACCCAATCATCATAATACATCCTATCACACAATATATATATAGCCTATCTCATACCCATATATATTTCGCACATCAAATATATATAACTAATATATCTAGGAACTAAATAACACTACAAGCATGTATGTTATATATATGTATACAAGAAGAATATACAAGTGAGGTGTGTGTGGACCATTCCAAGAAACTGGAAAAAACAGGAACTCAATCCCATGTTTGAAATCTGGGAACACCAACCTTTTCCAGGTTTTACAACATCTCAGTTAAACAATACCAATTAACAATCTCAGGTTTTAAGAGCTGAACACAACTAAATCATTATACAATCTAAAACATACCATAACAGGTTTAAACAAAATCATTTAACAATCTCAGGTTTTAAAACTCAGTTCAATAGTTGAAAGGAAAGGAATCAATCCCAGTTTCAGCTTAGGAATTAATATTAGTTAGCCTATTGAATCAATACAATGAACTAATGCTCTTGAAAAGAAAAGGAAGGAAAATCAGTTTAATAATCAACCAAGCCTACTTAGACTTCAGAAATTTGTGAACAAAAAGGAAATCAATTTACAAGTAAACATTATGGGTTAAGAATCATTCTCAGGTAATAAAACCAAATGAAAGGATTGAACCATAGTTTAAGAAAACTGATATTGAAATCAATGAACATAACTTCCTCATTAAAATTCAGGTACCCAATTCAAAATATGGTTAACTATCATAGGTAAATGAACCTTAACTGGATACCATCCCCTCACAGTTATTAGGAATAATTTCTCAGGTTCGCAGTGAACAACATAAAGGAGAATTAACCTTAGGTCCCATTCACTGGTTTTCGAAGGAAACTGGGAATAACACTCAGTTAGCAAAATAAACCAAACTCAAGTTTTAATCTATACAGGAATTTCAACTAGTTCAAGTGGGAGAAGATCCCAGGTTTGAAAACTGAAACATAACTAAAGCCTACACTCAAACAAACAGTTAAAAGCCTACACAAAACAAATGAGGAGGAAAACTCAGTTGAAATGCATTAAGCATTCAGATTCTCCCTTCAGTTTTCATAACACAGAAAACCACTCAACATGAATACAAAATCCCATTCTACACCTTCCAAAAGCCTTCATGAATTCAAATGTTCATCAATATATACTACCTAATATGTAGGAATAATTTAAACAATGATACTAGCATTTAAATCATGATTAACAGTTGGGAAAAAGAACTAGAAGCAATGTATCAGGACATGTATCAGACTTTGCACTGTTTGACCCAAAAATTTAAGCCAAACACAAACTAAAACCTAAACAATTATGTAACATAGTATAACAGGGTTTAAGCATCACATTTAGGATCCATTCAATCATTAAAACCTTGTTTAGAATCATTTAAAACGATTTAAATAACAAAAACATACACAGCACACGCACGCACACACAGCTGCCCAGTACACACGAAATAACATGTCCGACACGACACGAGGACTCACGAAACTTTACGAGCCTCGTGTCAGACATAGAATCTATCACCATGCCAAAAATCACGTGTCCACGTGGAGAAACGAGCGCGCAGTAGCCCCCGAGTAGCAGGGGAGCTACAGTGCCGCACGCACGCCCCCGACTCGCGTGTTCCCGTGTCCCCACGACTCGACATGACTCACAAACCATCACAAGACACTGGGAATCCCTAGACGACACCTAGGGCTAGCTTCCTATTCAAATGGATTTCAAAAACTCACAAGAAATGCCCATTGGGGCATTTCATCAAACACTAAGCAATGTGCACTGATACGTGTCCAGAACGGACACAGAACGACACAAAAATTTGGGAAACCCTATTCCTATAGTTAGGCTAGGGTTAGGGCATTCCTAAAATGATTTTTACCAGATTTTAGGAGCTATGGATAGGATTATACCTCAATGTGCACAAGCTCCCAAAAACCTCAAAGGAAATGATTCCTCAAACCACCCAAAGTCCTTCAAATTATTTGCTCCCTATCAAAACTTATTACCAACAGCAAGATCACAAGATTTAGAGCCTATTGCAATTTACTAGAGGGAAAAAGGACTTGAAATGAATTTATTATGAATTTATGAAGATGGAACTTACCCCTTTCTAAAAACTTGATAAACCCTAAGAAAGAGGCTAGCCCTAATTCCTAGAAGAGTATTTATAGAGGGGGGGATGTCATGTGGCCGGCCATAGGGCCCTAGGGCTAGGTTTTGGCTAGTTGGTTGAGTCCTAATTGGTTTAAGTCATGATTATGACTTATGACTTCACAAGCCATTCTTAGGCCAAACTAACTCCTAATTACCCCAAACCAATTTTAATGAACTTGAAATGAATAACTTAGGTCACACTAGGGTTTCTTAACCTAACCAAGATGTCTTGACCTAGGTTAGCCAATAGGACAGTCTCCTAGTCATCACTAGTCAAAGTCAATTATAGGGTCAAAAACAATTCTACCAAAAATCACCAAAAATCACTAAAATCATATTAAATATATTTAATGATAAAAATCCCAAAATAATTCCAAAATTTTGAAAATAACCAAAATACCCTCAAGCTAGAAAAGTGGCAGTGACAGATTTTGGATGTACCGTTTTAGTTGGTAGCAGTCGTGTGTGGCATGGTGGACGTAGCGATGGTAATGGCAGTACTTTGGGTTCTCCATGTCTGCCTGTTGCAGTTTCCATCTTGGTGGAGGAACCTGAATTCTGTCTTCTTATATGAGCATGTCCAAGATGGGCTTGACGTGGCCGTCTTCGAAGGAATAAGTGATTTGCGGCCATTGTTTGTCTGCCGACTTGGGCTCAGGCTTCTGTGCTGTGTCGGCAACCATAGCCTGCTTACCCCTGCTGTCCCGATTGTTGGAGGGGCTACCCCCATTGTCGTTGTTAGTACGCTTGCCTTTGTTCTCTCCGTCCGAGATGTGTAGTCCCAATTGGCGAGCCTTCTTCAATCGTTCTTCGACGCTTGTGCACTGATGATGAACATCTTCCAGTCCTTGAATTGACTTTCGCCCATCCAGAGTCTGATTGTTGGGAGCAATCTCTTTTGGCAAATTTTGATCAAGGAGGAATCGGGATTTCCAGATGGCAGCTTTATTGCGGTTTGGCGAAATCGCTCGATATAGTTTCTTGTCAGCTCTTTCTCCCCTTGGACGACGTCCATGAGGGTGGACATTGTGATGTCCTGTCCTACTTCGTAGAATCTCTCCAAGAACATGCGCTTGAAGCCGGTGAAGGAGTGGATGTTGTTGTCTGGCAGGTTGCAATACCAATCGAAGGCGAACCCTTCCAATGCTCCGATGAATAATCGTGTGAGAATGGCATCGTCATGGGGCAGATGGTCGGTGGTAACCTCGAAGTAAGTGATGTACCGACTTGCTGAGGTCTTGCCATCATAAGGATTGATATTGAATGGCTTATATCTTGGCGGGAAGGGGACATCCCTCCATGCAGCAGGGTATGGTTGCCGTATTCTGAGGTCTTGAGAATTTTCTCGAGCGTGAAACATGGCTCGGAGCTCTTGGACCTCTCTTCTCGCTTCGCGGGCTTCGTCCACGGCGGTTGTAAACTCCCTAAATTTCTACTGCAATTTTTTTAATTTAATTTTTGTATTCATTCTGTATTTCGTATCTGCACGTCGCATACGAGTATTCATTGTTGTATTTGCGTATCGTACGGAAATTGCGTTTCATAAATACTCGACGAGTGCGAATATGTGTCGAGGTACATATGTTAGAAAAATATTTTTATTTTAATAGAAAAATACATGTTCAAATAAAGGTATAAATATTTTTCTTTTGTATAAAAAAAGGTTATTTTATTCATCGTTTAAAGATAAGTAGTAATTTGAAAATTTTGGTTATATGAAATGTTTCCAAATTGTTGCGAAATATGAAATTTGCTTATTAATATATTTTGTTATTATAAAAGCTAGTTCATAATTAATAATTAATTATTTATCGTGAATTTCAAAATTAATTATTACTATATTTATTTAATTACGAAAATGATATTTGAAATTTTATTAATCTTAATATTTGATTAAATATGGTAAAATAAATTGCAAAAGATTTTATTGACCTTATCTAAAATATTTTAAGTATAGAATTTATTTGGTTTGGATTTGATTTGGATTGAACTAGTTAAATCGAATTTAAAATATAATATGATATTATCTAGGGAGAAATTAAATCCTCTCAATCCCTATCCAACTGGGAATTCCCACCTCCTATATAAGGAGAGGTACTCCTCCAATTTCCACACCACAATCACAGGTGCATCGTGTATGTGCCTCATCTCCTCCACTATTTTTTTCTATTACAATTACAATTCTTCCAACTCTGTGCCCAACACACCCGGACATCCGATTCGTGTCGCACAGGACCAGACGCCCCGACACATACAATCAGGACAATACAACCGACCCTAAGCCTAAATTTCCTAGCTGCCTATGTCGACCACCACCTTCGCCCCGTCGCCATCGCCACAACCACTGTCTTCTCCGACTCAGGTCATCACCACCCTGGTCGATCGCGTATCTGCCATGACAACCACCACAATCCCAAAGACCCGACCACCATAGACACCACAGCAAAAATAAAGGAAGAAGGTGAAGCCCTAACCTGTGCTCCGCCGCCAACCGCCCTGTCCGTCTTGCCTTTGCGGCTGACCGAGCGCCGGCTGTGTTCTGACCTCCGCGCCACCGTCGGTGTGGAACCCCACCGACGTGTGGACTGCGCCATCTCTCAGGCGAGAACCCCCATCCCGGCGCCGGATCTGTACGGAGTAACCCCGCGACCCACCACGTCCTCCATCGGAGCGCCGCCCTCGGTGCCCAACTCCTCCACCTCGACGACTGGGCTCCGCCCCCTCTCTCCTCTTCGACCACCAAAACCTTCGCTCGTACAAGCGCCGACCATCGTGCCGTGCGCCACCCGCCACGATTTCCCCCTCTCCAGGCCGCACGCCACTCCGGGATGAGCTCCTCTGCCTGCGGACGCCACTCCCCGGTGTCCGCCTCTGTCGTCTGATCGACCACAGCGCCCAAACCCAGCACCCAGCCGCCGGATGAGCCGCCGCCGCCTTCCCGAGTATCAGTCGCAGCCACGGGCGCTTTCCTCCGCCGCTTCCCGCAGTCGACCCCGGCGCTTCGCCGCCCGACCGCCGGCCACCAGCCACCGGCGCCATCCGCTGGTAAGAATCCTCCCGAATCCCCAACTTTCCATCCTCTCTCTCTCTTTCCCACACTTGTGAGTTTTCTAAAGCAAAAGAAAAAAAATATAGAAAAGAAGGGAATAGCAGTCTTTAAGCTGCTACTATTATTATATTATTATTATTACTATTATTATTATTATTATTATCACTTTTATTATTATATATATTATCACTATTATTATTATTATTATTATTATTATTATTAATTATTGCTGTTATTATATCAGTATTATTGTTATTATTATCATTATTATTATCATTAGTAATAAAGTTTTATTTTCAGAAATTTTGTATTACTATTAGTATTTTTCAACTACATGTATAGAATAAAAGATAGAGTTATATAGGTAATTTCAAATATTCAAAATTTTCCTAAAATATTTTTCTAGAATTATTATATTCATGGAAATATTTTTACTAAGAAAACATAGATGTCTACCAAAAATTCTACTTTGACAAACTTATATCTAAATACGATTTTGATTTATCAAAGTATTTAATAAAAATATTTCTCAACTTAAATTAATATATATGACTAATTTCAAGTATTTACGTAAAATTATTTAACTCATAAATATTTTCTGAAATAATATAAATATTTGCACCCCGCAAATTCTTCCAATTATCCTCATTTCTCATGACTAATGATATCCCTAATTTTCTCGTGACTCTCGAACCATTCCACATCAAACATGGCTACTAGACAGACATGACTTGTCGGATTGTGACACCGCACCATACCAGGCGACACACCAGGCAAGATACCTTGCCATTATATTGTTTATTTTTAGTTTGCATTTTATTACATATTACTGTTTATTTATTTCTAGATCTTGATTTACTGTCTGCTCAGTGGTATTAGATGTACTTTGTTATTTATCCTTTGATTGCATATGGACCTAGAGTTAAGGGACTACCGTTGTGGTGTATTGCATATACCTTAACACAGTTATACCACGAGGATGTATGAGATGAGTAGCATGTAGAGGTTCTTGCGTGTGGGCTGATCCCCCATGTGCATGCGTTAGGGCTAACTGCTAATAGAGCGTGTTAGGAGACTTAGCAGTTAGTTGAAGTACATGGTCGTAGATACGACTTGACAGGTACATTGGATGGGAAGAACATTTCCTTGTCGTATGGGCTTCGATTGTACTTCCCTTTTAACCCGGAAGCTCCGCTGGAGATACGGGTATGAGCCTCTCAGGTTGGCCACTGTCGTTTTTGAATGTCATGCTCTTAGGTCACTGGTGCCCAAGTGGGGACTAAACCAGATCCCATTTACAGCCAGGGCTCATGCGACGAAAGGTTTGTTCTCATTGCATGTTTACTTTAGTATGGTTAGGTTACCTTATTGGTGTCTTGTCACTTTCTTTGATTGTGGCATACTTTATATTCAGTATTTATATGGCATGTTATTGTATCTTATTACGTCCCTCTGAGGACCTGGTTATCTCGCCAGGTGTGTACTCTTATGATTTCTGCAGGTGCTCTAGCTATGGCTATGACTTGCGCTCTATTCTTCGAGATATTGCTCTTGGGTCGTCATCTCCTTTGCTCTACCAAATTCCTTTCCTTGTATATTTCTTTCTTATTAAAATAAGTTGGTAGTAGATTTGTCTCCGCCCAACGATTGTATACATAATAAATTCAAAAGTTGCTTTTATATCATATTTATCTTTGTGGATGAGATTTAGTACCTTGGTTACTGTATTTTACAGCTTATGTATATATATGAGGACCCTATGCTTCGTATGTATACAGCTGGCATGATTACGTTCTAGTCCTACGTATTTTGGGACTGGGATGTTACATGTTTTTGTGGTGGCCCATGCAGGTTAAGTTTGCCGTTTCAGTTACATGACTGTACCGAACGGGCCTGCAATATAGGATTAGAGTTTAGAATCTCATCCACCTACTTGACATTCTTTCTTGGCTTCAAATTTCGAACTCTCGTTCGACCTCCTTGATTTGCATCTTGCTTGACTCCTTCTACAGTAAATTCTTAGTTCGTGTTTAGTAAGATGACTAAACTAGTATATGCCCATAGGTTAAACACATGGCTAGATGGATTGCATTGGCAATTAATATGCATTGAAATTTTATTTGAGCTATAAAGGAATTTATTTTTCTAGAAAGTATGATTTTAAGGATTAGTTAATTTCAAGTTGGGTAGTAGCATATTACCGCCTTCAATGGATAGTTGGAATTTTATTTTGCTATTACAAGGTGGTATACACAAGAGGACAGCTAGATCGCGAAAACAAATTTATGATTTATGATTTTTTTAGAAATTGCAAAATAGTTTATGATTTATTGGGATATGAAACCGATTTGAGAAACATCTTTAAATTATGACACATGATTTACGGTTAAGTTCAAGCTTGGATTGTAAAAATTACCTCAAAATTTATTAAAGAGTTTTAAATTATAAGTTGTAATTTTGTAAATGACTAGAGAATGTGGAGGGTTATGATTTACGGTTTATTAGAGAGCTTGAGGTTTTAAATTGATTCTACGATTTACAAATTTTAAGTATTTAAATTTGAGCTTAAAGAGATAATGGTAAAAAATTTGTTTGAAATATTTTTGGAAAATATGAAGTCGACTTTGAAGGAAAAGTTTAAATCTTAAAATTTGCTCATATGATCTATGATATATAAAGTTATTTAGATTTCGAGTTTAAAGCCTTGATTATGGATATTTAAATTTTGGAAAAAAATGTCACTTTTGTAGAGTAGTTGTGACTTATTGGAAGCTAGATATACACCTTTGAAGGATATAGAATTAAAATTTGGGAGCTATTTAAACGTTCCATTTTGTAGTATGAATTTCAACGGATAAACTTATTAAATTTTGAGTTTAAGATTTGGAAAAAAAAAGAAAAAAAGAGGTTATTATTCAAGTTGCGATATACAAGGGTTGTTTCGAGATTGACTAGAGATTTAAAATTGTGATTAAAGTTGACAGTCTAAGATAATTGAAATTTTGGCGAATATCTTGGAAATTTTATTGAGAAAATTTCGAAGAACTTGAAATTTTAGATTAGATCATATATTGGTAGAAGACCAAGAAGCAAGTAAGGTCACCCTAGTGGGATAGAAGTATTCCACATTAGATTGCCATGCCACCTATGACTATGATATTGCATTTGTACAAGTATAGTTAGTCATCGACCAAACCGATGAACATATCTTTACTTACTCGACCTTCCCTCAAATCTAGATCTTTATTCGTGACCGTATAATTGTTTGAAACTTAGAAACGATTAGAATCATTCCCTTGACCATACCCTTATCTAGGAGACTATCTTCTCCCTAGAAACTGTATCCCTAACTTATTTTACCTTGATCTACTAGAATCTGAATTATCTTTATTTCATGCCTTTAACTTGTTAATTATTTCGTGCGTTAATCATTATCTCATGAACTCCTACTTTCTATTTAAATTCTTTTGTGTCCGTTACCGTGACTTGGATAATTGGAGCACAATACTAGATTTTTCCTTCCCACAAATTTCGTATGCAAGACCTAGACAAGCTCACCTTTATGTAGGTATATCGTGTTCCACTAAAACACGTCCCCTTGTACTCTATTTTTATGGTAAGACTTTCGGGCCATAAAGACTCAACTATAACCTATACCATGGTACCGATATACTTTTGACTATATATTTGGACTCAATCTCGACTCAAATCTTTGGCCCGATTACGATCTACTAAATCCGTTAAATGCTTAACCTTGTATTTTATCTTGACTGTTTAACCCTTGTCATTTTATTTTCTTGTATTATCTTGATTTACTTAAACCCATAACACCTTTTTACTCTTCATGCAATATTAGCAACACTTACTTTTCTCCCTTCCAATTGAATTGCTTTCTCATATTTTACTTTGATTTCTCCATTGTTTATGCAACCTTGTTCCTTGTATAATCCCCTTATGCAAAAGGAAATTTGATCATGACAATCTTGAGTTAGTAGAAGCTAGATTGGAGAACCCCACAACATGGAAAAAAATAATGTAGTTGGTTAAAGATAATTACGAGATTATGAGGTATAGATGGGACATAAATAAAAATGTGTGATAAAATCTGAATAGATGCAGCAAGAAATGTTATATTGTGTTGATAAAACAATCAAAGGTAAATAGACTTCTCAAATTTACAAAATTTGTTTCGAGGTAACAAAATATTGAGCGAAGAAATTCTTAAAGTGTTGGTGGTTTAAGAACCAAAGTTATATATAAAATTTATGGATGCAAATTTTTGATAAAGACAATGTTGGCGTTGCCTTCGATAACATATAGTGTTATGACGATAGTTTTCAAGGATAACCAATTGATTGAAGAAAGAAACCTTACATTTTGATGCATGGAGAATCAAGTTCTAAGATGATTATGAATATGAAGCAAGATGAGTTCATTTCTACCATCAAGAAGAAAAGATTGTTGAATTCAAATTTTCGAGAGAGACTAATAAATATTTGAGGAAATTTTTAATTATGATGATAGAAGATTGAGTTATGAAGGTATACCGTTAGTTTTCGAGATTTATCAAACATTGAAGACGGATTTTTGATACCTATAGATGCATCGTACATTGACCAATAATACAAATTAGATTTTAACTTTTACTTGGGCCAAATTGGTTGAAGGTTTGAATTTTAATTTTAGAGAAAATTATAACTTGGGAAGATATATAAAAATGAGCTATGAATATTATGGAAGTCAAAAATTTGAGACTATCGAAAATTCTATGACGAAATAGAAAAAATTAAAGTACATTTATAATCACATTGGTTTTGTTTAAGGGGACGTGGAACGGAAGAAATTTTTGGAAAGAACGATTTATGATGAGAGAGATTACATGAATATTGATGATATCAAAATATTAAGGAATTTATTACATACTTATGAGGTTATTCTTTTTTTTTAAAGTTAGTGTTAAGGTTGATCGAGCTTAGCCATTGATTAGTTGTCATGTACATGGTCGTATCAAATTTTTCTGTTCAAGTCGATCAAAGGACATATTGCCATTGAAATGTCGTTCGCCTCCTCGTCGAATATTTGTTTGCATTCCCGTCCCAAGAAGATCTCGTATATCTATTCAAATAAACTCTTACCATCTCCTTCGCCTTACCTAACCTAACTTTTCCTAAATTTCGAGGACGAAATTCTTTTAAGTTGGGTAGGACGTAAACCCCCTAAATTTCTACTACGATTTTTTTTAATTTTAATTTTTGTATTCATTCTGTATTTCGTATCTGCACGTCACATACGAGTACTCATTGTTGTATTTGCGTAACGTACGGAAATTGCGTTTCGTAAATACTCAACGAGTGCGAATATGTGTCGAGGTACATATGTTAGAAAAATATTTTTATTTTAATAGAAAAATACATGTTCAAATAAAGGTGATAAATATTTTTCTTTTGTATAAAAAAAGGTTATTTTATTTATCGTTTAAAGATAAGTAGTAATTTAAAAATTTTGGTTATATGAAATATTTCCAAATGGTTGCGAAATGTGAAATTTGCTTATTAATATATTTTGTTATTATAAAAGCTAGTTCATAATTAATAATTAAGTATTTATCGTGATTTTTGAAATTAATTATTACTATATTTAATTAATTACGAAAATGATATTTGAAATTTTGTTAATCTTAATATTTGATTAAATATGGTAAAATAAATTGCAAAAGATTTTATTGACCTTATCTAAAATATTTTAAGTATAGAATTTATTTGGTTTGGATTTGATTTGGATTGAACTAGTTAAATCGAATTTAAAATATAATATGATATTATCTAGGGAGAAATTAAATCCTCTCAATCCCTATCCAACTGGGAATTTCCACCTCCTATATAAGGAGAGGTACTCCTCCAATTTCCACACCACAATCACAGGTGCATCGTATCTGTGCCTCATCTCCTCCACTATTTTTTTCCATTACAATTACAATTCTCCCAACTCTGTGCCCGACACACCCGGACATCCGATTCGTGTCGCGCAGGACCAGACGCCCCGACACATACAATTAGGACACTACAACCGACCCTAACCCTAAATTTTCTAGCTGCCTATGTCGACCACCACCCTCGCCCCGTCGCCATCGCCACCACCACTGCCTTCTCCGAGTCCGGTCATCACCACCCTGGTCGACCGCGTATCTGTCACGACAACCACCACAATCCCAAAGACCCGACCACCATCGACACCACAGCAAAAAGAAAGGAAGAAGGTGAAGCCCTAACCTGTGCTCTGCCGTCTACCGCCCTGTCCTCCTCGCCTTCGCGGCTGACCGAGCGCCGGCTCTGTTCTGACCTCCGAGCCACCGTCGGAGCGAAACCCCACCGACGCGTGGACTGCGCCATCTCTCAGGCGAGAACCTCCATCCCGGCGCCGGATCTGCACGGAGTAACCCCGCGACCCACCACGTCCTCCATCGGAGTGCCGCCCTCGGCGCCCAACTCCTCCGCCTCGATGACCGGGCTCCGCCCCCTCTCTCCTCTTCGACCACCAAAACCTTCATCCGCGCAAGCGCCGACCATCGCGCTGTGCGCCACCTGCCGCGATTTCCCCCTCTCCAGGCCGTGCGCCGCTCGGGGACGAGCTCCTCCGCCTGCGAACGCCGCTCCTCGACGTCCGCCTCCGTCGTCTGATCTACCGCAGCGCCCAAACCCGGCACCCAGCCGCCGGACGAGCCGCCGCCGCCTTCCCGAGTATCAGTTGCCGCCACGGGCGCTTTCCTCCGTCACTTCCCGCAGCCGACCCCGGCGCTTCGCCGCCCGGCCGCCGGCCACCGGCCACCGGCGCCATCCGCTGGTAAGAATCCTCCCGAATCCCCAACTTTCCATCCTCTCTCTCTCTCTCCCACACTTGTGAGTTTTCTAAAGCAAAAGAAAAAAATATAGAAAAGAAGGAAACAGCAGTCTTTAAGCTATTATTATTATTATTATTATTATTATTATTATTATTATTATTATTATTATTATTATTATTATTATTATTATTATTATTATCACTTTTATTATTAGATATATTATCACTATTATTATTATTATTATTATTATTATTATTATTATTATTATTATTAATTACTGTTGTTATTATATCAGTATTATTATTATTATTATCATTATTATTATCATTAGTAATAAAGTATTATTTTCTGAAATTTGGTATTATTATTAGTATTTTTCAACTACATGTATAGAATAAAAGATAGAGTTATATAGGTAATTTCAAATATTCGAAATTTTCCCAAAATATTTTTCTAGAATTATTATATTCATGGAAATATTTTTTACTAAGAAAACATAGATGTCTACCAAAAATTCTACTTTTACAAAATTATATCTAAATACGATTTTGATTTATCAAAGTATTTAATAAAAATATTTCTCAACTTAAATTAATATATATAACTAATTTCAAGTATTTACGTAAAATTATTTAACTCATAAATATTTTTTGAAATAATATAAATATTTGTACCCTGCAAATTCTTCCAATTATCCTCATTTCTCATGACTAATGATATCCCTAATTTTCTCGTGACTCTCGAACCATTCCACATCAAACATAGCTACTGGACAGACATGACTTGTCGGATTGTCACACCATACCATACCAAGCGACACACCAAGCAAGATACCTTGCCATTATACTGTTTATTTTTAGTTTATATTTTATTACATATCATTGTTCATTTATTTCTAGTTCTTGATTTACTGTCTGCTCAGTGATATTAGATGTACTTTGTTATTTATCCTTTGATTGCATATGGACCTAGAGTTAAGGGACTACCTTTGTGGTGTATTGCATATACCTTAACACAGTTGTACCACGAAGATGTGTGAGATGAGTAGCATGTAGAGGTTCTTGCGTGTGGGCTGATCCCCCATGTGCATGCGTTAGGGCTAACTGCTAATAGAGGTGTGTTAGAAGACTTAGCAGTTAGTTGAGGTACATGGTCGTGGATACGACTTGACAGGTACATTGGATGGAGAGAACATTTTCTTGTCGTATGGGCTTCGATTGCACTTCCCTTTTAACCCGAAAGCTCCGCTGGAGATACGGGTATGAGCCTCTCAGGTTGGCCACTGTCGTTTTTGAACGTCATGCTCTTAGGTCACTGGTGCCCAAGTGGGGACTAAACTAGATCCCATTTACAGACAGGGCTCATGCGACGAAAGGTTTGTTCTCATTGCATGTTCACTTTAGTATGGTTAGGTTACCTTATTGGTGTCTTGTCACTTTCTTTGATTGTAGTATACTTTATATTCAGTATTTATATGGCATGTTATTGTATCTTGTTACGTCCCTCTGAGGACCTGGTTATCTTCCCAGGTGTGTGCTCTTATGATTTCTGCAGGTGCTTTAGCTAAGGCCATGACTTGCGCTCTATTCTTCAAGATATTGCTCTTGGGTCGTCATCTCCTTTGCTCTACCAAATTCCTTTCCTTGTATATTTCTTTCTTATTAAAATAAGTTGGTAGCGGATTTGTCTCCGTCCAACGATTGTATACATGATAAATTCAAAAGTAGCTTTTATATCATATTTATCTTTGTAGATGAGATTTAGTACCTTGGTTACTGCATTTTACAGCTTATGTACATATATACGAGGACCCTATGCTTCGTATGTATACAGCTGGCATGATTACGTTCTAGTCCTACGGATTTTGGGACTGGGGTGTTACAGCGGTGGGGGCCGTTGTTTCAGGAGGATCGTTGCCCGGGTTCAGTGTCGCCAAATTCGAGTCCGCATTGACCGCAGGACTCACACTTATTTGGCCAGGTGTTCCTCCTTGCAGAGTTAGAAGGACCGCTTTGATCTCGTCCACAGACTTGACCAAGGCAAGCAATATGGCTTCGAGAGTGTCGATGCGTTGGCGATCGCTGGAACCACATTGGCTGCTGTCTGTCATGAATACCGTCATTACATGAGGAGAGATGGACGGAGCGGTAGAGGAAGCGCCCTCCGAATCATACCCATGTAGTGAGAAGTCGTCGGGGTATGTGGGTATGTTCTCTTCTGGTTCAGACTCGGAAGGAGCAGTACCCCCAGCCTCCGAGTTCGTCTCGTCTTGGGAGTTATGGACGTCTTCGGGGACGTCGGGGTTTGCTGCATCTGATGGGAGAGTTGTCTCCCCCGGCTCGTCTTCTTGGAACATCGGATTGTCGTGGAGGTTCGGAGGAGTGCTATCCCCAGTTCCAGCAACCCTCTGTGTTGTGGATGACGAATCTCCCACTGTAGCAGATTTCGTCTTAGAACGAGTACCTTAGAAAACTCCGGTGGTGGGCACCCGCTTAGACGACAGTCTTTTAGTCGCAGTGGTTGAGATCTTAGGGCTGGAAACATTTGTCTTCTTCCTTCTTCCATCAGCGGAGACTTTCTGAGCAGAGTTGCAGGAGACGACGGAAAGTACCTCGTCTTCTGAAAACGGCTGTTACAGTCTTTGAAAGACGGACTGCCGGTCTTCTCGCACCGTCGCATTATTGCAGCAGCAGTTGACGATGACTTGGGTGCAGTGGTGTCTGTGGGAGGACTTTTTGCACCCCGATGCATTTTCTTTTTCCTTGCGTTTGTGGAGGATGGCCTCACGCAAGTCAGATGGGTCTGGATCGACCATGCTTGCTCCCTGGATTTTGGAAGACTTTTGCGCACCTCTCTGTCCGTTTGCCGCTGGGGGGCTGGACTCGAGTGGTTCTGTATAACTTTCCATCTGAGGCCCGCGTAACGGTATGCGGGGCGCTCAGATGATTAGAGACAGGATCAGTAGACCGAGCGTGCCAAGCTCGCGCTGCCCTGGACTTCTTCACTCTAGTACGTAAAGGCACATAGTAGGAAAAGTCTAGGTGATGCTGGAGAGAGTCAGACATTTCTTCTTGGGGCACAAGAGATCGAGACCATAAGACAGGCGGTCGAAGACAGAGCCGCGCGGGATAGGCGTCATGCTGCCGTCCTCAACAATCTTCATACGGCTGGCAGATGTAGCCGCATAGGCTTTCTTCATGCGGCTGGGAGTCTCAGCCGCATGAGTTTTCTTCATGCGGCTGGATGATCTGGCCGCATAGACTTTCTTCATGCAGCTGGTAGATTCACCCGCATGAGCCTCCTGCATTTGGTTGGCAGATTTGGCCACAGGAGTGCTTGGCTTCTTCTTGGGGCACATAGAGTCGCTCTTTGTCCCTGCAAGTCCAGCATCGTAGTGCTTTCCTCTGCCAGACTTGGGGACAGCAGAGTGCTCTACGGCTCGAAATGGAGCCGTATGAGAGTCGCCTTCGCCGTCTTGGGTAGCAGAGAGTATCCATTCTAGAGCTTGTGGAGGAGCAAATGATTTTGGCCTCCACTCGCAGCGAGCTTTCTTTGTGCGGGTTCGCTTCTAGATCGGGCCGGCACTTCCTTCAGAGTACATTTCTTCAAACGCCTGTTGGTCGAAGCGGACGACCATCTTCTGTTGCGTGGAGCCAAGTTTGGCTGTATCTGATTGCATCACCAACTCCTCAGTCGTGGAGAAGTTTTTCTCCAGCAGAGTCGCCATCGTGTTTGCCATGAAATATAAAAGAGCATAACAATTATCAGAGGACTGGACTTTTACTTCACGTTACAAACTCGCTTGTACAAAGAAAGTCTAGGGACGAAAACCTAGGTACAGCAGTCTAAGTACAATTATTTATTTTAGATTCTGGGGGATGACGATAGAGGCTCGGAAAAGCTATGGCAGCTCTGCCTTACTCCTTGGACGATCGTTATGCAGCCTTGGCTCTAGAAGATTGCTTGGCGTTGAAGAAATGCTCTCTTTGCTCTCTCTCTCTGCTTTTTCTCTCCAAGTATTCTGGTGCTCTCTGATCTCGAAAAAGGGTCCTCTTTGCAAGGGAATGGCACCTTGCTACTTATAAGAAGGGAATGCTATCATTAGGGTTTACAATGATTATCCCTTAAAGTGGCAGCGGCCTGTTAATTGATCAATCTGGGCCATTAGTTTTGAGTGTAATGAATCTGGGCCATTAATGTAGATTGTGCCAAATCCTCTCAGTAATTAATATTGATTGGAATAAATCTCCCTTATGATGATCTGCTGATGGCTGCAAATCTGAATGAATAAGTTTAATTCATTTTCCTGCCACGTGTCCCAGATTATTAGAATTTGATCCAATCTTTGATTGCAGTAAATTTGGAAAATTGATTGGCTTTAAGACACGTGTTCTGGGAGCCACTGAAGGATCTGAGCCGCATGAGGATTGAGCCACATAAACCCGGCCACGTGTCCAGGCTGTTGGGGAGTGGTCCCCGAACCTTCGAATCACATGATAATCTGGAACGCATGGACGTAGGTGGCCGCATAACGGGTAACCCCTTCGTGAGCCGCATGGAGATGGTCCTCGTGAGCCGCATGGGAGAGCGTCTGCTTGAGCCGCATAGGGGGAGCCTCTGCTTGAGCCGCATAGGGCTGTTTCGATCTGGGCCGCATAGGGCAACTTCGGCCTGAGCCGCATAGGGGGTCTCCGCTCGAGCCGTATATGAATGTCCACGTGCCTAGGATGCGTAGCATTTTTCTGGATCTCGGGGGATTATCTCAAAGATTTCCTTCGTTTTCCTAGGAGTCTGTCATTATGACAGAGTCATAATTACATCTTTGTGTCAGAGCTGTCATATTGTCAAAGCTGTCAGCCATCACGGCAATTAATGTAGTAAGGGAAGAGTTGTTTGTATGCTACGTGGCACCTCTCTGAGCCGCATGGAGATCACAGAGCCGCATAGACGCGTTGAGTCGCATGGGTCCTCTGAGCCACATGGTCTTTCTGAGCCGCATGGGGTTTCCTGGCCGCATGGCTCTTTTTTTTATTATTGTCTATGCTTCTACAGTCTGCGGCTGGGATTGGATGCCACATGAGCCATCTCCCTGCAGCTGGGCTTGGCGGCCGCATAAGCATGCTACATGCGGCTGGGATAGGTGGCCGCATGAGCAGTTTGCATGCGGCTGAGATTGGAGGCCGCATGAGCCTTCTGTATGCGACAGGAATTTGTGGCCCCATGAACCTTCTGCATGCGACTGGAAGTTGTGGCCGCATGAGCCTTCTGCATGCGGCTGGTATTTGTGGCCGCATGAGCTTTCTGCATGCGGCTGGCATTTGTGGCCATATGAGCTTTCTGCATGCGGCTGGCACCCTTATGTGGCCTCTTCTTGGACCGCATAGAGTTTCCATTTGCCCCTGCAAGTCCAGCATCATAGTATTTTCCTTTGCCAGACTTGGGGACAGCAGGGTCCTCTGTGGCCTGAAGTGGGGCCGCATGTGAGTCTTCTCCGCCGTCTTGGGCGATAAAGAACACTTCTTCCAAAGCTTGGGGAGGAGCAACGGTTTTAGGCCTCCACTCCCTACGGGCCTTCTTCGTGCCGGCTCGCTTCTAGATCGGGCTAGTGCTCCCGTCGGAGAGCATCTTTTCAAACGCTTGCTGGTCGAAGCGAACAACCAGCATTTATTGCGTGGAGCTGAGTTTGGCTACGTCCGATTGTGTCACCAACTTCTCAGCAGTAGAGAAATTAGTCCCCAGTAGAGTTGCCATCGTGTTTGCCATTGATTATCAAAGAACAGAACAGTTTTATGGGAGTACTGAACTTTAATTCACAATTACAAACTAGCTTGTACAAAAGGGAGCCTAGGAACAAAACCTAGGAAAAGCAATCTAAGTACAATTATTTAATTTGGATTCTGGGGGATGACGGTAGAGGCTCGGGAAAGTGCTATCAACTATGCCTTACTCCTTGGACGATCGAACGCAACCTCAGCTCCGACGAAGAAATGCCCTCTCTCTGTGTGCTTTTTTTGCTCTGTGTGTCTCTGTGTCTTCGAGTGTGTGCAAAGGATAACCCCTTGCTATTTATAGGAATTTGTGATGAGTGGGGCATACAGCCACGTGGCTAATTTTAGGCCACATCCTCGTAACTGCGCCTTAAGAAGTGGGCCGTTGGGGATTGGTTAAAATTAATCTTGATCTGTTTGTTACAATAAATTTGAACTGTTATGATCTGTTGGTTGCAATAAATCTGAGTTGTTAAGACTTAGGCAACTTTTTCCACGTGTCCCAACTGTCACTATGTTGCGATCCGCATGAAGTACTGTCCCCATGTCTGAGCCGCATGAGGGTGGCCTCATAACCGAGCCATATGAGGGTGGCCTCATAACCGAGCCACATGAGGGTGGCCTCATAACCGAGCCGCATGAGGGTGGCCTCATGTCTGAGCCGCATGAAGGCCACACAGGCGACCCGCATAGAGAACTTTCTTTGGACTTTGTGAACTGTGTCCGATATCATGAAGATTCTTTCTTCTTTTTATGAGCATGTCATGTCTCTTCTTTATGTCAGAGCCATCATGTCAGAGCTGTCACTTTGTGTCAGAGCATTAATGGCCAACTGCACGGAGTAATTATGGCTAGCTGTATGGGCCTATTTCGAACCGCATAAGGCCACGTGGCTTTTTTTGAGCCGTATGAAACTATCTGAGCCGCATGAAGCTCTCAGGGATTTTTGAGCCGCATGAAACTCCCCAAGTTTTAAGCCGTATGGAGTTTTATGTTGATTCTGGGCCGCATAAAAATTATTATTCTTTTCCATGCTTCTACAGTAGCCTCTTTAGGATCTTCTGGCAAGATATCATGTACTGCAAAATCGATGAAAGGAGTCCTCCAGCCCACGCTAGTAGTACAAATTTCAACCGCGTTACTGAATTCGATATTCAGATTATTCTCGAAACAGAATAATTCTCGATTAGCTATGATGATTAACTGTTGCCTTTTTACAGGGACAGCTAACACTGCTGCTCGATTAGCGAGCGCATCGGCTTCTATATTGCACGTTCGGTGTACATGCTCAATAAAGAAATCTTTGTATAACATAGCCAGTTTAACTGCTGCTTCTTGATAAGGGATGAGATATTAATGTCGAACCTTGTACGTACCTCTAACTTGGTTGACAATCAGTTTAGAGTCTCTGTATACTTTAAGGTTGTCAATATCCAGCTATTTGGCTAACTGGAGACCGATAAGCAAAGCGTTGTACTCAGCAATATTGTTAGAATATGGCTCGTCCATAGAATAGGCTCTTTGAATGGCTAGCCCTTCTGGGGATATAAGGACAATTCCCACTCTAGTGATTATGATTTTGTTGGGTCCAATTCTAGATGCACCATCAAAGAATAGATGCCAAGCGAGTATTCCGTCGGAAATCATGTTGGACTCTAGAGTCTCATCTGGAATTTCATCGTAGCGTTTTGAAGTTTCAGGAATTGGATGAGCAGGGCTTGACCCTTAACAGACTTTTGCAGGACAGACCATATCCTACTGTGCTAGCAATATTGCCCATGTAGCGAGTCTAGAGTTGAGTGTACTAGGTTTTTTATCAGAACTCACAGAGGATTGACTCTGTAGGTGACATGGATGGTCTGGCCCATGATGTAATGCTTCTTATGGACGGCGAACATTAAGGCTAAGCATTCTTTTTCCACCGGACTGTATCGATGTTTAGCACCGATCATTGTACAACTAAGGTAGTAGATTGCTTGCTCATGACCTTCCTTATTCTTCTGAGCTAGGACGGCACCGAGAGAGTGATCCATTGCTCGAACGTACATCAAGAAGGGTATTCCTGTGATTGGAGGAACTAGGACTGGAGGGTTTATCAAGTATCACTTGATATATTCAAATGCTTGGTGGAATTCATGAGTCCAAACGAAAAACACACCTTTCTTCATCAATTAAGTGAACGATCTGCAGTGTCTAGAGATTTGAGATGAATCTTCTGATATAGGCAAGTCATCCCTCGAATCCGTGTAGCTTTTTTAGGTTGCGTAGAGGACGCATCTCTTGGATGGCTTCGACTTTCTCGGAGTCAACGTGTATACCCTTAGAGGTAATAACGAATCCGAAGAATTTGCCACTAGAGACTCCCAGAAATGACTTGGTAGGATTCATCTTAAGTTGATGTTGACGTATTAGATCGAAAATAGTCCTTAAGTAATATCTTCCTTTAGACGACTATTGACAGCAATATCATCGATATAGCATTCGACTATTTTTCATAAATGTTCATAAAAAATAGTACTCATAGCCCACTGATAGGTGACACCAGCATTCTTAAGACTAAATGTCATGACTATATAGCAATAGACTTCGAGAGGAGTGCAGAAAGATGTATAATTTTCATCTTCGGGATTCATTCTGATCTGATTATATCAAGAGAACTCATCCATAAAAAACATTCGTTCGAACTCGCAGGTGTTGTCGATCATGACATCTGTGATTGGAAGAGGAAACTCATCTTTGGGACAAGCTGTATTGAGATCTCGAAAGTTGATACAGACTCCAACTTTTTTCTTTTTTTTCATAACTGGAATGACATTAGCCACCCAAACGGGATATTGTTCCTCCCTCACAAAGCCACAGGCGATAAGCTTCTTGACTTCAGCTTCTATGGCATCCATTATATCAGGTCAGAACCGTTGCTTTTGTTGTTTGATCGGTCTAGTATTTGGCAAAATGTTGAGTTTAAGAGTAGCAACCTGAGGATCTAGTCCCGACATATCTTCATAGCTCCAAGCAAACACATTAATATATTCTCTAATGAGCTGGATCAAGTCTTGTTTGTCTATCTCAGGGAGACTTTTGCTGATAAAGATTGGCCTTGGAGAAGCATCGTCTCCGACGTCGATTTGGATTAGCTCGTCCTCAGTGGATGGTTCTCGCTGTTCGAAGCGAAGTTCCCATTGAGTATCCATCATTTGTGCCCAAGGCTCATCCTCATAAATTTTGTTAAAGTCATCATTATCGTCATCTTCTAGGAATTTGGTTGTCACCATATTGACAAATAGAGTCAGTTGATGAACTTCCCCTATGTTGGTGTCTGAATCCCATGAAACAGAATCGGAAGAGCGAGATCGTATCACTTCGTCTGATTCAGATCTATCTGGGATTATGTTATAGCCTAACCCATGTCTGGTTTTGTTATAGTATTGTGATGACTTTCCTTTATGAGTAGGTAGTCGAATAGGAGTACGTCTAACTTTGCCTCCATTCAGTTCGGACCTAAAGTTGTAACCCATTTTTTGATGATATTCCTGGATTGTTGACTATAGCGACGTAGTTGTATTCTTCCACGATCATCATTTTCAGAATTGCTATCAAGTATAGTTCTTTGGTTACGTTCTTTGCTAAAGATAATTTGATGCTCATTATCGTTCTGCGAGGAACTACGAAGAATGAACTTTGTACCGGTTCGTACACGATCTCATCTTGGAAAGATTGAATTGCTCTTAAGGTAAGAGATTCAAAATTGTCCAGAATTTCTAAGTAATATTGTGCATAAAAGTTGACATCAATATACTACGAAGGAGATACTACTTTATTGATATTTTCAGTCTCAACAATTACAACAGCATTTATGACCTTGGCTGGAGATGCTTCCAGTTCGATAACAAGAGGAGGAGGAAGAGAAGCGGTAGGCTTGTTACGACAGAGGTCGATAACAAGAGGCTCAGAAGAGGTGAGCTCTTTTTGCTCTAGTTTTTCAGAAGAAGGAGCGAGAGTGATGGTCAGCATCTGAGAAGAGGAAGGACAAGAGGTGCATTCTTTGACGGAAATCACCAAGACGTCATCTGGATCATCTTTTTGGTCTTCCTCAGTGTCCATAAACAACATGACCTTCATGTACTCTTCTTTGTATATTCTGGAGTCTGTATAGTAGGCCTCGACACCTCGAAAAGGATCGAGGTCAGCAACTTCCTTCTTGATCTCTCTGTTTTTATCCACAAATTTAAAGCATTGGTGGAGCGTGGATGGCATAATATTATGTTCATGCAACCACGGCCTTCATAGTAATAGGTTGTAGGAAACGTAGTTGTCAATCACGTAACAAGTGGCTTTTGTATGGAGATCGCCGATTTGGATTCTCAGGCGAATCTTTCCCAGCAGTTTACTCTTTCCAGAGTTGAATCCAAGAATAGTTGTAACCGTTGCTAAGAGACTGTAGACTGGCATCTTTAGATAATCCAGTAAAGTCTTCAGGATTATGCTGAGTGCAGACCCGAGATCGACAAGGATATGATCCACCCTCATCGTGTCGATGTACCCAGTGAAATAAAGAGGTCGATCATGCCGATTGTCCTTCAACAGCTTGTCATCCTGGGTAAAGGTGATGTTTGGCATAATTTCCATCACACTATGACATTGAGGGCATGCCACAGGTTCTTCATCCGACTTCTTGAGATGTGCAAGACAAGCATCAGCTTGCATCAGAGCTTCACTTAGTGTTTCTCGAGTTTCCTTCGAGAGACAAAGGAGCTCAAAGATTGATAATCTTGCTGGAGTATTGGCCAGTTAAGCCAATATGTCAAATTTGTATGATTTCTGAAGACCTTGTAGTAGAGTTGTCTTCTTCAGGTTCTTATCAAAGCGAACATGTTGCGTGCCTTTATCAGCAGCTGTCGGCTTATAAGGACCTGAGTCAGCTGGTAGAGCTGATGTTGGAGGAGCATCAGGAGCAGGAGGGGGAGTGACAACTTCATTCTCTTGACCAACTGGGTAGTCTCTAAGGTAGAGTCTACCAGATCTAGTACCGGTCAAGCCTTCTTTATCAGAAACAGGCGAAAGGGAAACCATGTTACAGGTCCTCACTCGTGCTTTGCTCTTGGAGGGCTTCTTTCTCTGATGGGAAATTATATGATCTATCCCAAATCCCAGTCCAACACGAGACATGTTGTATTTAAGTTGTAAAGATAAGGGTATTGGAGGCCCTTTTCCATTGTTCAAGCCTGGGGCTTTCTGAAAATCATATCCCATCTTTATCATCAACTCAAAAGATTGCTGACTGTATCGATAGAATTCTGGCTGGTAGTTGACTTCTGATGTCAGTAAGGCAGTATCCGGAGAAGAAGGTGTGGATCCTGCCGGAATGAAAGTATTCTTCAAAAAAGGAATATGATCGTCAAGCGATGAGTGCTCACTTGAAGTCATTTTGTAGGATTTGTACTTGGCCGACTTCTTTGATTTAGAAGAAAAATGGTTGCTTTCAGTTCAAATTCGTCGACCATGTCTGGATGAACCCACATTATTTTGCCTTTAGCTGTTAACAGTGGTACCAAACCGTCATTTCGTATCGACGGGAGATTGAAAATCTTTATAGTTGCCTTAGGTATCGGGACAACACAGTCAGGAACTAGTTTTGGAGCGAAGTCTCTGAATTACAGAGAGACGATGTTGGCTGTCATTGTCTTCTCTTCCTTTTGGAGAGTGATTACTTTAGCGTTGATCAATTCCTGGATCTTTTCTTTGATCACATAGCACTCCCTGGTTGGATGTCCCAAAAACTTGTGATATATGCAATATTTAAGATTAGCAGTCTTACCTACTTCGTCTGGCCGTTTAATTTTTGACAGTTGAAGTTTATTGCTTTTGATCAAGCAATCGAAGATGCTCATGACGTCGTCATCGTTGAAGGAATACTCTTCCTTAGGTCGTAGTGCTGCCCTCTGTGGAGGTGTTGTTGTAGATGCTGACTGACCTACGTTGATGGCTAAGGCCTCTTTGTCTTTACGATTGTTTTGGTGACTACCGCTGCTGGTTGTGGGATGTTTATCTATGTCAAGATTAGGCATTGGAATGCCTAGTTGCTTAAACTTCTCAGCACTGTCTTTGGCTTCTCTGGCACTTACTATGAAGGAACCCCAATATTGAAATTGTGTAGGTCTCGTCCACATGCTGGCGATAGGTAACAAGTTTGATTTGCATGTATCTATCGTCAACACGTTCGGAGTACCTAGAGACATTTTGATTGCCTTCCGTCGGAAGCGCTCAATGAAAAGTTCAACTATTTTATTTAGCTTTTGTTTGATTTTGGTAAGGACGGACATAGTCATGTCACGATTTCCTTCATAGAATCATTCCAAGAACATATGCTTCAATGCTGCGAAGGATGTTATACAACCATTTGGCAGGCTTCGATACCAGTTATAGACAACACCCGCTAGACATCCGACAAAGACTCTAGTAAGTAGAGCATCGTTCTGCTGAAGGTGATCAGTCATCATCTCGAAGTGATTGATATACTGACTCAGAGATGTGCTACCATCGAATAACATTATGGTCGTCGGCTTATATTTAGGTGGGAATGAAACTTCCTTCCACTTTGCAGGATAGGGTTGTTTGATCCCTAATTTTTGTAAGCCTTCCTTCTAATTGAAAGCTCCAAACTAATTTTACAGAAGCTTGACCGCTTCAAGAGGATCTCCTGATGCTTCAGGAGCAACAATTGATTCAAAGGATTTGGAGGTGGGACTGCATGGTAAGCACAACTTCCAGCACCAGAATGACTTGGAGTAGCATGTGCTTAAAGGTGTACGACCTCCGGGATGGTAGTATTTGGAAGAGGTTGTGCTTCAGGACCAGTATTGGTAGGCATGGAACCTGCTGTGTGCTCTTGGGTTGAAATTGGATTCACAACCGGTGGAACAACATATTGTACAATGATTACTGCATGCATCCCTGTAATCATGTCAGCCATGGCTTTTAGGTTGGCCTCCAGAGCAGCGATTCTTTGCTCTTGGCTAGCAGAACTGGAAGCGTCTTGCTCTTCGTTCGTCACGTAAGCAGATACTTCTTTTGATACAAAAGATGAGCTTGTAGATATGAGGGTCTGATCAGAGTCTTCGCTATTAATATCGAAGTATAGTAGACTGCTACCCCTAGGGTTAGAATCGTAAAGATTCCTTTGACCGAGAAAATCTCTGTTGGAATCAGGAAGATTCCTTTGACCGAGTAAGTCTCAGTTGGAATCAGAAAGATTCCTTTGACCGAGGAAGTCTCGGCTTCTTGACCTTGTGTTTTGGTAGACCCCTTCGGTAGTGTCTGGGATTTGACTACAGATTTGTCGACTTGAAGGTCGTAACGAATTATGCCTCGAGTGTCCTCCACCCCCAATGCTAGGAGATGCCATGTTAACAGAAGCAAATAGCAGCTCATCTTCATCTACCAAGAACACATTAGGAGATTGAGAGTGATCGGGAAATCGAGAGTAATTCAAACGGTTGAACACCACACGCTTTGCTAGCTTGCAGCAGCACTTGACATTGACTTCATGTGAGTGATAGCGACATTTTTCATATGTGATCATGTCACCATCAACTATCAAAATTATTTTAGGAAAGCCAGAATAATTCAAGCGGTCAAACAAAGACCGTTTGGCTGTCTTATAGTAGCACTTGATTACAATCTTATGATACTGGTTACAGTGATATTCAGTCTGTGGAGTCATCGTTGTATGGGATGCACTCATCGTCTTCCATTTTTTATAATAAGTTTACGGAGATCTGGTACAGTAATAGGAAAAAAAGAAGAATGAGGCAGACTCTGCCTGATTACATTAGAAATATGATGCCTATTCCTAAATTTTTAAGTTTCCTGCATGTACAGGGCAGCACTAAGTTCATTAGCATAGGTGAGTGGATCTTGGCTCTTAGAAGCCCTCACTACGCTTGAATTAGTGATTGGCACAGACTATACTAGAGCCTTTTGGCACGCTATCTGACTCATTTCTGTTCGGTGCCTGTTGAGATAGGCACGCATGTTAGCATCTGACCCCACTTGGTTGTTTGTCTATGACACTTTCAATCTTCCATTTTCTGTCCTTGATATGCATAGGGTAGGGAAGTTACAGCGTTGGCCTGATTGGCGCGGAGTAGCCTGGCGCCAATCAGATTATTGTAGAGTAGGCAAGATGTCTTGGTGCTCTACGCGTATTGGCACAGCGCGTTTGGTGCGGCGCCTATGGGAAGAAAGAAGTGAACCCTTAGCAGGACTTACTTTCTGGGAAGTATAGTTCTAATTTAGATATGCTTTGGCACTGATTGGCGCAGAGGCACAATCGAGTAAGTTTTCCACCAAGTCCAGGACTGGAAAGAGTGGGGAATGGCCATAGGGCGCTTTCCCTTGTCTTGGGCAGTAGCAACAACAATTGGCGCGGCATCGGTCTTTGGAGTCCAAATGGCTCGTGCCTTATTTTGAGCAACAGCGGTGGTGGCACGCTTGGCAGAAGCGCACTTGGCACCCCTGATGCCAATCATTTCTTTCATAAGCAACTTGGTCGAACTCGACGACCAAGGTCTCCTGCGTCGTACCGACCGATGTAACATCGCATTGAGTTGTCACCTTCTCGTCAGAGGAGAAAATCATCCCCAGCAGAGTCATCATTTTGTTTGTAAAAACAAAATTTTAACTACAAACTAAGAAAAAAAAAGAGTACAACAGTACAATTAAATTCTGGGAAAGTACAACTATAGGAATCTATCCAGAAAATGATCACTTTATCCCTTGAACTATGCGATGTTGGAGAAGAAAATCTCTTGAGTGAGCTGCTAAAGCTTGGTCAAGAGATTATAATCGTTAATGATTTTTTGAAGAGTGATTTTGAACTCCTTTTACAGAGTTTTCGAATAACTGTCAAGTAGTTATCATGATTGGCGCGCAGTATAAAACATAGCTGATTATGCACTATTTGGCGTGCAATCGCCCAGTCGTGCGAACGGTTAGCTTAGCTGCATGGGACACATGGCATTCTGTAAGAGAAGTAAATTTGGTCATGGACAGTATTGCGTGTGCGTTCTTCAAGATTAGTAGCATGCGTGCCACATCATCTAACTGCTTCTGGATGATGACTGATTGATTAATGCCAATACATGAATGGTGCGATCTGTTGATTGGTGCCAACTACGAAAAGTATCAAGTCCGTGAAGAATTTTAATCACTTTGCACTATTGATGAATGGCGCTGAAAAACAAACGGCCATCATTATGGCAAACCTGACAAGATCTTCTCGAGCGTCGAACGTTTGGGATTCGAAGAGATTTTCATCGACTGTCATGTTGTTAGTCATCATGTCTAACAACTTAGCTTCTTAGGGAAGATTGCCATGTGGCAGCCCGTGCTATCTGAAGGTGGCGCTATTTAGGTTTGGGCACGATTAGATGCTGAACGCCATTTGATAGATAAGTCCCAGCGCTATCTGTGAATAGCGTACTGCACTGTCTTAATATTTTTAAGCTTCTACACCATCAAAGTTACGAGCGTCGATCGCGTGGCTCAAATTTATCTTGACGAGATAGTGCGGCTGCACGGAGTTCCAGTATCCATCGTCTCTGATCGGGATGGACGGTTTTTATCACGCTTTTAGAGTAGCCTTCAGTCGGCTCTGTGTGCGAAGTTGAACTTTAGCTCGACGTACCATTACCAAATTGACGGCCAAATGGAGTGCGTGAATTAGATTCTCGAAGACATGCTATGGCTCTGCACAATTAACTTCAAGTCAAGTTGGGATGTCCATCTACCTCTGGCCGAATTTGCATACAATAACAGTTATAAATTCAGCATTCAGATGGCGTCGTACGAAGCTTGTACGGAAGAAAGTTCATATCACTCATTTGCTGGGACAAAGTCAGGAAGCGAAAGATTCTTGGCCCGGAGCTAGTGGAGCAGACCGTACATAAGGTCAAGCTTATTTGGGAAAGATTGAAGATTGCCAGAGTCAGCAGAAGAGCTACCTCGACACACACCGAAGACCCCTTGAGTTCCTAGAAGGCGACCATGTATTCATGAAGGTAACGCCCATGCGAGGAGTCACCAGATTCGGAGCCAAAGGCAAGCTTAGTCCAAGATTTATGGGTCCTTTCAAAATTTTAAAGCGAGTCGCCCCAGTAGCTTACCAGATTATATTGTCGCTAGCACTGTCGGATGTGCACGATGTCTTCTACGTCTCTCAGCTGCAGAAGTACGTGCACAATCCGAGCCATATGGTAGATCTTGGTTAGCTAAATCTGAAGGCAGACTTATCATATGTGAAAGAACCGATCGAAGTCTTAGAGTGCAAGGATAAGCTACTTCGAAATCGAATGATCCCTCTCGTTCGCGTACTCTGGAGGAACCATACGGCAGAGGAGTCGACCTGGGAACTCGAGTCAGAAATGAGGGAAAGGTTTCCTTCATCGTTTTTCTAGTGCTAGGTTCTCTTCTTAAGTTTCGAGGACAAAACTTTTTTATATTTGGTTATGGTGTAGTACCCCATCCCTACATCGTGCCCCATTTTTCGTCCACGGGGTGCATAAGAAAGGAACATTGTCGCTATCGATTTAGTCGGGAATGATTGATCAGGATCAATTGAATCGTTTGAACGAGACCGATTGAATTAAGATCCTTTCCTCGTTATGGAATGGTTTCTTCGGAATCAAGTCTCATATTCAGTGGGTTATGCCTCGAGGATAGACTTTGTGGCTGAGTCAGGAGAGACCTCTCGTTGCTCTATTTTTCATGCCGTAATTTTTCTCTGGCTTTTGTTTTCTGAATGCGTTTTTGTGAATATTTCGATAGTTTTTATGGTTTTTATTTTTGAACTTCGCGTTCGTATCGAACTCATTGAATGAGACTGTTCTAATATGTTGCTTATGCGATTTCAGGTGATCGCGTAGGTGCCTTCTAGCGCAGCCAACGGGTCTTTCGCCTCAATCAAACAATTAAGGTGAGTGGCTGACCCTTCTCCTCTACCCTCTTTTCTCCAATAAATTATCGATACCAAAATATGCCATGCTAGATGTAAATGCAATGGCACAAAGGCTTATTCTAGTAAACTATTGCACGACATCTCACATATACGGGCTATAGAACTGCTTATCATATAACTGTCACGTGCTTGCCTCATACCATACTATATAGAACTGTACTAAGCAAAGATTGAATCGATTGAATGAATGTCGCAATGATACCATGAAACGTGTCTTGAATCACTTGTTAACTTAGCACGGTCATGGACAACTTGTGCACAAGGGCGGTTGTTTCTTCGGACAGTATCCCGGGGCCACAAGACCGATCCAGCCTAGAAAGAAACACGGATAGCTATGCTAGATGCATGCCACGGTAGGCAGTAGCTTTCAACGGGGCTCGCTACCTGTGCTGAAGGACCTCTGTCTTACCAAGCTATATATCCAGTATGGCTTGTCATGCCAGTGACCTTCACAATTGTACTCTATTATATTCTCTATTATTAATATGATAAGGAAGAACATGGTAAGCCTTATACTGCAACGACACGCTCTGCCGTGAGTAAGAATCATCGTCGTATGCTATTATGCCTTTTAATTTCTTTTATGAATTGATTATGATGGCTAGAAAGTTCACCAAATATACATATGCTTGTTCACTTAATTTCTTGAACCAAATGAGAGCAAATTTGCCACCGACCAGTACACGTGTAATGTACTGATCCTCGCTCTCCATAGGTGCTCCGAACCAGAAAAGCGTACTAAGAAACTGAAGGCGACGCTCATCCATTTTGAAAGCCTTGCTAGCGTAAGGCAAATTCTATAATATTTTGAAGAATTTGATCAACAATGCGCCATGTTGCATCAACTCTCGCCGATCCCAGATCCAAGAGAGTGATTTTGTTGCTTTATATAAAGGGATGTAAATGTATGGAACAGCTATCTCATCTGAGTCAGTTTGTAAGCCCGCACGGCCTCTTTTGTAATCGAGTCTTGTAAACAAGTATATTATCAATGAAAGACAAAGTTTCCTTCTATATAAATGTGTTCAATTTCTCTGCGTATTGGATTTGAATGTTGTGTTTCGGATAACCTTATGAAAATTGCCTTGTGCGGACACAATTTAGGCTTACACGACATCATGCCCGAGGGACGACTATCGATTCTACCGAATCAGGGTGTGACAATTCATGTGGACTCGATATGTTAACTTAGCATACAACAATGAATTTTAATTAGGCATGACGGACTAGGAAAGAAGGGTCAAAGTCCTCCTACCTTAGCCGATACGCCTTGTCGTTTCGCCGAGCCGATGCAGCTCGATTTCATAACTTTGTTGCATGGCCAACTCTTTTGACTTAGCTATTCGAGCACTTCATGCTCCGTTGAATTACCCGACTGATTCGGCCTACCGTGCCCATGCTTTAGTCCATTGTGAGATGATGCTTTGGTTTTGCAGACATCGTTGCAAATGAGACAAAATATCGACCTCTTATAATTCAGCACAAAAGTGCAGCCTGTGTAGGACCGTTGAGCACCTCTAGAGGGGGGTGAATAGAGTGTGTGTGTGCAGCAAAAAATAATCACCAATTAAAAAACTAAACTTTAAAAACTATGGCAGTGAAATAAGAGACAGTAAATATAATGCAACAAGAGGTAGAGAATTCAAACTCAGCGATACAGCGATACTTACTGGTATCCCTCTGAGAGGACTAATCCAGTCTCGAGTACTCTTGCTCGATGTTAATCCACTATGGCACAAGCTTTAACTGAGAGCTTGCAGTCTCTTACAACACCGTACTTGGTGACAAGCGTACGACCAGCTTCACAACACCGTGCTTGGTGACGAGCGCACGACCAGCTCCACAACAAAAAAAGTTGTTGAACTTGGAACGACCTCTTTACAACTCTTGGAATACCAAAAGACTCTAAATCAACTTTGATAGTACTGGCTTTTGGCTAAGAGGTGTATAGGTATGATTTGAAAATCTTGGATCATTTGAAAACACTTGAATAGTAGAGAAGAGAAGATGAAGAGTGAATGAATGATTTGAAATGAAAAGTTCTTCTCTATTTATAGGTGTTTTCTGGAACCGAACTCGGACAGAGTTCGGGCAGAGTTCGGATGCATATATCTCGCAAAGAGACGTTGCTCGCAGATTTGGAGGCAACAGAAGTTTGAATATAAATTGACCGAACTCGGACAGAGTTCGGGCCGAACTCGGGCCGAACTCGGTTAGGAGTTCTGTCAGGAGATTTTCGAAATATTTTAACACAAATTATTTTTGAAAGTATTTTAGAATATTTTGTAAAATGAGTGTAGCAAAAAATATGTGTAATAATGGGCAGGCTTTTTAGAAAGTGAACTGAAATAACCTTAAGCCAGTATTAACAAAACTGATTTTACAAAATAAATCCTAGACTCAATAAAATGTAAAATACAGAATAAAATATGAAATGAATCATCTCCAGATGTGATAATGTTGATGCTTCGTTGATGCAGTATAACGTCCGTTGAAATTGATTTCATATATCCTGAAATGATTAGCAGCAGTTTGTATATTTTGTGTATTGACTTAAGTGCATGTTGATTATCGAAATCGAGTGTGACCATGGAATGGGCCAACAATCTTCCCCATTTTGATAATTGACAAACTTGAGTCTATACCAAAATATAATTTGATAAAATAGAACAAAATACAAGTATACCTGAAAAAAATGGTAGAGTTTGTTTTTCGATTTGTAATAGCTTTTTGGTATGGTACTCTTTTTCTCCCCCTTTGTCAAATAGTAAAATGACTTGGCTCTCCCGTAATGTGTGAAGCCAACAACAGGAAACAAAAGACAGAGTGAAGAAAAAGAGACATAATCACAGCATAAGATGGAAAAAAAATACTAGAAATAAAGAAACTGTCATACTAATAAGTACTGAGTACAATCATCAGAAAATGTCTAACTAGTGAGTTTAGACACACAAAAAAACTACATCAAAGCATAAAAGATCATCATCTAACAAATATCCCACTATCCAAAAACTGAATCCATGTCACATAGTGGGGTCGTCAGCACCAGGAGCCTCTGGAGGAAAGTAGGTTGCAGTGGGGTCGAAGTGCTGGAAGAAGACCTCATCTGTGAACCGAGGACCTGGAAAGCCTGGGTGAGGCTGGATGGTGAATGGATGGATCGGATCATGTGCTAGGCTGTAGTACAGATCAGCTATCCCATTCCTCAGTACCTGGGCCTGAGAAATATATCGGAACTCCGAATCCAGATAACTTTGATGACGTTGCGCAGATACAGCAACAAAATCATCAAAGCGCTGGTAGAAAGTCGGATCAAATCCCGGGGCAGGGGCTGGAACAGGAGCAGGAGCATCAGAAACTCAGCGTTAGCAGCTGGAGCAGGCTGAGCTCCAGGGTAGAGAAGAATGCACATGTCTGAAGTTCAATCTCAAAATGACGAAAGATAGATGCCAAGTGCATTGGATATACCAGATTCCTTCCTGCATTTCTGCATTTTAGCATCCAGGACATCATGGTCTTAGGGATAGAGAAAGAAATGCCAAAATGAATGTGATAGAGAGCAGAGAGTTCCAAGAAGGTCACTTCATCTGTGGATCCTTTCTTTGGAAGAAGGACAGAGAAAATCATTCGATGAAGTTCATAAAAGGATTGGTTCAAGTTCTTGGAATAAACCCTACGAGGAACAGGGTTTGGATGACAAATGAGTTCCCTAAAAGAGGCTAGGGTAACATCAGCAGGGAACTGGACATGGGTAATGTCAACCAAAGCATCACCAAGATCAGGAACATGGAAAAATTTACTGATATCGGTGGCAGAGAATTCTAGTTCTTGCCCAGCAACACAAGAATAGAAATTTCCGTTAGGTTTTACTTGCAAATTGCAATAAAACATTCGGACGGCATTGTCAAAAATGTTTTCTGATACCTCGAAGAAATCTGGTATCCTAGGTGGTCAAAAGTAGGAGCATATTCAGAAAATATTATAAAATTTATAAAAGCTCCATTGCAAATCCTACGACCAGAAAAAGAATCGAACCAAAGATCAGAAAACTCTTTGTCCGGAAACAAAGTAGAGTCATAGTCTTTTGGATCTATTGGTTGTGCTGGACTAAAAAGGCTAGCAGGGGTATAATCCGAAGAGAAGGAGGCCCCTTGGGAAGATGATCTATGACGCTTATGATCCATTGAAAGAAATTGAAGGAAAGGAAGTAGATTACCTTTTTGAGAAAAAGGAGGAAGATGAGAATTCGAGACGCCCACCAGATCTCTTGGATTCCTTGCTAGGATGGAGGAGAAAGAACTTTCTAGGAGAAATAAGGAGTAAATTCGAGTTGGTGAGTGAAAAAGAGTGGAGGAAGAGGGGTTTATAAAGGGGTGAGGGCCGGCTTTCGTTTCTGGAACCATAACAGCGCCGACCGAACTCGGTCCGAACTCGGTCAGAGTTCGGTCCGAGTTCGGTCACTTGTATTCCCGAGACAGTAAATGATGTTCTGGTTGGTTAAAAAATAACTTTATGACTTTTGACTCTAGTATTTAATAACTTACGTTATTTATGGGTTAACTGTAGGGGTTGTCCCAGCTAACGGAGGTTCATCGGGGAACTCTTAAGTACCGCTTCGCTTCGACCGTAGTCGTGGTGACAGACATAACCTTTTTAGGTTTGTACCCAAAAATAATTTTTGTTAAATAAATTCCAAAGTTGCAAGTCATGAAATTAATTTTAATTACCATATTGCATTTACGAATCTGAAAATTCAAGTATACCGAGCTCACGCCTCAATATGTTAAAACGGTCTTCAGCCTATGGTTTTATGAATATACCTGCTAGTTGATGATCTGTGTCAATAAATTCTAAGCAAATATCCCCGTGTTGTTGATGATCACGAAGAAAATGATGTCTTATCTCTATGTGCTTTGTGCGTGAATGACAGATAGGGTTCTTAGTCAAATTAATAGTGCTAGTGTTGTCACAATAAATAGGAACATTAGTGTAGTGCAGATTGTAGTCTTCTAAGGTTTGCTTCATCCACAAAATTTGAGCACAGCAACGTCCTGCGACGATATACTCAGCCTCAGTTGTTGATAATGCTACAGAATTTTGTTTCTTGCTAAACCAGGAGACTAAGGCCTTTCCTAGGAAATGACATGTGCTACTGGTACTTTTACGGTCCACTTTGCATCCCGCAAAATCCGCATCCGAGTAACCTATCAGGTCAAAGGATTTGGTTTTAGGATACCATAAGCCGACTGTAGAAGTTCCTTTAAGGTATCGGAAGATACGCTTAACGGAACTAAGATGTGATTCCTTAGGATTTGCCTGATAACGTGCACAAATGCAAACACTAAACATGATATCAGGACGACTAGCAGTTAAATATAATAAACTACCAATCATACCTCGATACTTACGCTGATCGACAGGTTTGCCACTTTTATCAGCATCAAGCTTTGTAGATGTAGCCATAGGAGTCCCGATTGGCTTTACATTCTCGAGGTCGTACTTTTTCAGTATGTCCTTCGTGTATTTAGCTTGATTGATGAATGTTCCTTTTGAGTGATGTTTGATTTGAAGTCCTAGGAAGAAGTTTAGCTCTCACATCATATCATCTCAAATTCACTCTGCATACACTTAGCAAAATCTTGACAGAGTTTTTCATTAGTAGAACCGAATATTATGTCATCTACATAAATTTGCACAAGAAGGATATCATCATTCAAGGATTTGATAAATAAAGTAGGATCAACTTTTCCTTTTGACAAACCATTTTCAAGTAAGAATGCACTTAGGCGTTCATACCAAGCACGAGGTGCTTGTTTGAGTCCATAAAGAGCTTTCTTAAGCTTGAAGACGTGATCAGGTTTTTGAAAATCTTCAAAACCAGGGGGTTGTTTCACAAAAACTCTCTTTTAAAAATCTATTTTAAAATACACTTTTCACGTCCATTTGAAATAATTTAAAATTATTAAAGCATGCAAATGCACAAAACATACGAATGGCTTCTAGTCTAGCAACAGGAGCATAGGTCTCATCATAATCAATTCCTTCTTCTTGATTGTAACCTTGTGCCACTAGACGTGCTTTGTTGCGTAGAACCTGTCCATCTTCACTGAGTTTATTTCGGAACACCCATTTGGTACCAATTATCGATTGACCAATAGATTTAGGAACGAGTTCCCAAACTTGATTTCTCTCAAATTGATTAAGTTCCTCTTGCGTGGCAAAAATCCAAAACTCATCAGTAAAAGCATCATCTACATTCTTAGGTTCTATTTGAGAAATGAATGCCACATTTGCTGCTATATCAGAATTTTTAAGAGATGAACGTGTACTTACACCTTTAGATACATCACCTATGATGAGTGTTTCTGGATGATCTGGCTTGAATTTTAATGATTCAAACTGTTGGGTCATATCTTTCACAAAACTTTTCTCAGTTCTTGCATCTTGGGTCAGATCTTTCACAGAACTCTTCTCAGTCCTTGCGTGTGTATCCTCATCATCACTGTCGCTAGATCTGTGACTATTTAACTCATCAAAAGTAACATTAATAGTTTCTTCAATAATCATAGATCTTTTATTGAAAATTCTATATCCCTTACTCTTAGCAGCATATTCGAGAAATATCCCGTCATCTGCTTTGGAGTCGAACTTTTCCAAGTTATCCTTGGTGTTCAGGATAAAACAGCGACATCCAAAAACTTTAAAGTAAGAAATGTTTGGAATTCTTCCAAACCAAAGCTCATATGGTGTTTTCTTCGAGATTGGTCGAATTAACACCCTATTCAAAACATGACAGGTTGTACTAACAGCTTCTGCCCAAAAATATTTAGGAAGATTATACTGATTTAGCATGACTCTAGCCATTTCACTTAGAGTACGATTCTTCCGCTCCACAACACCATTCTGTTGGGGAGTTCTAGGACAAGAAAATTTGTGGTAATATCCACTATCATCACAAAACTTTTTAAAATCAGAGTTTTCGAATTCGCCGCCATGATCACTTCGGATACGAGTAATCATGAAGCTTTTTTCGTTTTGTACCTTTTTGCAAAATATCTGAAATTCAAAAATTGTATCACTTTTGTTTGATAAAAAGTAAACCCAAGTAAATCGAGAGAAATCATCAACAATAACAAAAGCGTAGAGCTTACCGCCAAGACTAGCGACTTTACTAGGACCAAATAAATCCATGTGAATCAACTGCAAAGGTCTAGAAGTACTTACAGCGTTGATGGATTTAAAAGTAGACCTATGTGCTTTGTTCTTTTCACAGTCAACACATACCATATCTCTCTTGAATGGAATCTCAGGGAGTCCTCTTACCAACTTCTTTGTACTTAGTCGTGAGATAGTATCCATATTTGCATGTCCTAGTCTCATGTGCCATAGCCAGCTTTCATCTTGATTGGCTACTAGGCACCTACCTGCATTATTAGTATTCTCAAAAAAGAAAACATAAATATTGTCTTCTCTGATTCCTTTATATATGGGATCACCAGATGACAAATCATATATGGTACATTTATCTTTCACAAAATTGATACCATAACCATTATCTGCCAAATGACTTATGCTTAATAGGTTATGTTTCAATTCTGTTACTAGACAAACATCCTTTATTACTAGATAGGGAGAAATACCTACAGTACCATTACCAATTATATCACCTCTCAAGTTATTTTCGAAGGAGACATATCCTTCTTTCTTCATCGATAGCGTAGCGAATAAAGATGCATCACCAGTCATGTGTCGCGAACATCCGCTATCGAGGATCCATTTGCTTCTAGCATGAGAGGGTTGAGGGTCCACCTACAAGACAAGTAGATGAATCCTTTGGTACCCATTTTCTGAAGGGTCCATTCTGATTAGCTTTAGGTCTCCAAATTAAAGTGTGATTGTCAACAAGCTTTCTTGCTAAACAGTACTATGATATGTGACCATGCGTACCACAATAAGTGCAAGTCAGTTTAGAACTAGATGTGGTCACCACTGTGTTTACATGCTTGTATGGTTTGGAGAACCTATAAGTGAAAGCATGATTATATACGTGTTTCTTCTTTGCTTTCTTATTCTTAGTCCTCTTACGTGTATGCTTGGCATTAGGACTAATTTTAGGCTGTGTCACAGGTATTGCCTGTTTGCCTAACTTAATTTCTAACTTTTTAGAAATTGCAACAGACTCTTCATATCTAGCAGTCATATCTGAGAGTCTTTGTTCTGTTACTAGGTGCTTCTTCTTCACTATGTCATATAGATCTTGCATCTTGACGTAGTCTCTTTCTTTCTTTTCAATTTTGAGGATAGCCTCATGATAGTCTACCTTGAGTTTGGCTATTTCTTTCGTATTACCGGTAGTAGACGTCTCTTTAATATCTTCAATAAGATTGGACAGTCTAGCTAACTCGGTTGTGTACGCCTTAATCTCTTTTCGAGATTGCTTATACTTGTCAAGCATATTTTTGTGTTCTTCAAGTAAATCGCTAAAGGCATTTTCTAACTCATCGAAAGTAAAGTCATCATATAGAGGATTTGAAGATACCTTATCAAATGCCATAAGACAGACATTTGCATTGTCGCAGGGTCTGTCATCTTCTTCTGAATCACTGGCATCACTTTCATGCCAGATACTTGTGTTGGCATACTTTCGACTAGTTGTTGCTTTTTTGCTTGATCTTGATCTGTCATATGGACTGCTTTTCTTTGTGGTTGGACAGTCCTTCTTCATGTTCCCTGACTTCTTATATCCAAAGCATATGGTTTCATCTGTATTGCTTTATTGGACATCTTTCTTCTTTTTGTTTGTCAACGTTAGGTATTTCCTGAAGTTCTTCACAAGTAGGGCATGTTCATCACCACTTGATGATTCTTCATCAGAGTCATTGCATGTTGATTTTCTTGCTTGAGCTTTGAAGGCAATAGATTTTTCTTTTGGTGTTGCTTCCTCAAACTCTTACAAATCAAGTTCATGGGTCATCAGCTTCCCCATCAGTATTTCCAGGGACATAGTGGTCTTCGATAATTGATGTAGCTTTTGGATTCCAGTTCTTTGTTAGAGCTCGCAGCACTTTTCTGATCTTCTCATGATTGCTGTAATCCTTACCAAGAGATTACAGAGGATTAGTTATATCAAGAAAACGAGTAAACATCTGTGTAATTGACTCACCGGGTTTCATCTTGAAAGATTCATATTCCTGAGTCAGTCTACTAATTTTGGATTCCTTCACTTGGAAAGTACCTTCATGAGTTACCTCAAGAAGTTTCCAAATTTCGTGAGACGTCTTACAGGTTGAAACTCTGTTGAACTCCGTTTTGTCAATTGCACAGAATAGTGCATTGATGGCACGAGCATCAAGACTAGCCTTAGCTTTTTCAGCTTCGGTGTATTTTTCATGAGGCTTTTCTATAAGAATACCTTCAACCACTGTGGGTGCTGGTTTCTTATAACCATCAATGACTATTGACCAAAGATTAAAGTCAAGAGACTTTAGAAAAAAAAGTCATTCATGTTTTAATAGGTATAATTTGTTCCATCAAATAGGGGAGGTTTATTTGTGGATTGCCCTTCACCGTTGAATATTGATTTCACGGCTGCCATATATACTCTCTGAGGTATGTTATATTTGAATATAACCTGCTCTGATACCAATTGTAGGACCGTTGCGCACCTCTAGAGGGGGGTGAATAGAGTGTGTGTGTACAGTGGAAAATAATCACCAATTAAAAAACTAAACTTTAAAAACTGTGGCAGTGAAATAAGAGACAGTAAATATAATGCAGCAAGAGATAGAGAATTCAAACTCAGCGACACAGCGATATATACTGGTATCCCTCTGAGAGGACTAATCCAGTCTCGAGTACTCTTGCTCGATTTTAATCCACTATGGCACAAGCTTTAACTGAGAGCATGCAGTCTCTTACAACACCGTGCTTGGTAACAAGCGCACGACCAGCTTCACAACACCGTGCTTGGTGACGAGCGCACGACCAGCTCCACAACAAGAAAAGTTGTTGGAACGACCTCTTTATAACTCTTGGAATACCAAAAGACTCTAAATCAACTTTGATAGTACTGGCTTTTGGCTAAGAGGTGTATAGGTATGATTTGAAAATCTTGGATCGTTTGAAAACACTTGAATAGTAGAGAAGAGAAGATGAAGAGTGAATGAATGATTTGAAATGAAAAGTTCTTCTCTATTTATAGATGTTTTCTGGAACCGAACTCAGACAGAGTTCGGGCAGATTTTGGATGCATATATCTCGCAAAGCGACGTTGCTCACAGATTTGGAGGCAACAGAAGTTTGAATATAAATTGACCGAACTCGGACAGAGTTCGGGCCGAACTCGGGCCGAACTCGGTTAGAAGTTCTGTCAGGAGATTTTCGAAATATTTTAACACAAATTGTTTTTGAAAGTATTTTGGAATATTTTGTAAAATGAGTGTAACAAGAAATATGAGTAATAATGGGTAGGCTTTTTAGAAAGTGAACTGAAATAACCTTAAGCCAGTATCAAAACTGATTTTACAAAATAAATCCTAGACTCAATAAAATGTAAAATACAGAATAAAATATGAAATAAATCATCTCCAGATGTGATTATGTTGATGCTTCGTTGATGCAGTACAACGTCCGTTGAAATTGATTTCATATATCCTGAAATGATTAGCAGCAGTTTGTATATTTTGTGTATTGACTTAAGTGCATGTTGATTATCGAAATCGAGTGTGACCATGGAATGGGCCAACAGCCTGCACACAAAACCAACTAAAATCAATACTTATTTGAATCAGATTTATCCTTAGCATCGATTTGATTTAATAGATCTTCGAATCGTTTCAATGTTTTCTTTCGGGCAAACTTAACGCATTGTATCGATCCGACTCGATGCATTCCTCGGGTCAACGTAACTCTTGTATCAATTCCCATTGATATTTCTTTGGGTCAACACAACTCTTTGAGTCTACAACTCAGCATAATGCACCATGCGGAATGGGGCATTACATACCGGACCTTTCTCTGGCTCACGACCCTAAGCATACTAGAGCTCGTCTGTATGTTGGACAACAGGATAAAATTAGAATTAGGAAATATAAATATATAGTAGACTAAATGGAAGCTTAAATTTTCATAACTTAATGTACATACTGGGTCCTTCCATATTTGAAATGCAATGTGGTTGTCAAATGACAACAACATTAAGCAACCTTTCAGACGAATCGGGATTGGACTCGTCGGCTATTGAGAAGGCCCAGAACCATCATTTGTGCGGGTTTGACCAGTAGGCTCGTCTTCATCGGAAGAGGAAGAAGGCGAAAGTCTAGGAGGAGGTGCTTCCTTTGACTGATGCTGGCGAGCTATTTTCTTCGTCCAAGACTGGTGAGCCAGTGCAGTCACTTCTCTTTATGGCTCGGGTTCGACGATTCTGATTGGTCTCTCAAGCGGATGGGCCATATTGCGTTCCTTGTGCGCCGACGCGGTTGTTTGCCATAAAATATAAAAGAGCAGAACAGTTATGGGAGGATTGGACTTTTACTTCACGTTACAAACTCGCTTGTACAAAGAAAGCCTAAGGACAAAAACTTAGGTACAGCAATCTAAGTACAATTATTTATTTTTGATTCTAGGGGGTGACGATAGAGGCTCGGGAAGGCGACGGCAGCTCTGCCTTACTCCTTGGACGATCAATATGCAGTCTTGGCTCCTGCGACGAGAAGTTTGGCATTGACGAAGAAATGATCTTCTTGCTCTCCTCGTATCGTTCTTCTGACTTCTCGCTCTCTGGATTGATCTCTGTGGATTTTTCTTTCTGATTATTGGGAAAGCGTCTCTCTGTATGTGCGTCTCTCTCTCTGTAAGTATATCTTGCAAGGGAATAGCACCCTGCTATTTATAATAGTGGGGAGCATCATTAGGGTTTGTAATGATTGCCCATTCTCAAAGTGGCGGCGGCCTGATAAGTGATCAATCTGGGACATTAATCTTGAGCGTGAAGGATCTGGGCCATTAATGAGCCAAATCATGTCAGTCATTAATGTTGATTACAATAAATCCCCATCATGATGATCTGCTGATATCCGCAAATCTAAATGAATCAATTTAATTCATTCTCTTGCCATGTGTCCCAAATTATTGGGATCTGACACAAAATTTGATTATCTTTAGGACACGTGTCCTATTATCATTATTGAGCCGCATGAGGAGCGTTCATATTTGGGCCGCATGAAGGTCGTCATGTCCGAGCCATATGAAAGACTTCATGACCGAGCCGTATGAATAGTCTCTATACTCGAACCGCATGAAGGTTGTCATGACCGAGCCGCATGAATATGTTTATGACTGAACCGCATGTGGGTCTTCATGGCCGAGCTTTATGAGAGTCTTCATGGCCGAGCCGCAAAAATTTTTTCATGTCCGAGCCGCATGGGGGACCTTCGTGATTGAACCGCATAGGTTTCTCTGCACTGGCCGCATGAACTCGTCTAATCTGGCCGCATAAACTAGCCTCGAATTTGAAGATCTACTCCAGTTTCCTAAGAAGATGTTGCTCTTGTGTCAGTCATCATGACTACTTTTCGTCAGGGCTGTCAGCTGTCAGCTATCAGCCGTCAGAGCCTTAATTGTCAGCCGTCAGAGCATTAATTGCGTTTAAATGACGCTGGGTACAGCCGTTCTAAAAAGGCACGTGGCTTTCCTCTGCTGGCCGCATGGAGTCCACTCTGTAATTGAGCCGCATGGGACTCTTTGAGCCGCATGTGGCTCCTTGGCCGTATGGATCATTTTTTTCTCTTTTTTATGCTTCTACAAGACCCCTTCAAAGTTTTCAATTTGCAAAATTAAAGTACTTTGAATAAGAAGCATGATTATGCCAGAGCTGCATGGATGTATTCTGTCCTAGCTGCATGGATTTGACCAACCGCATGATTACCTTAACCGCATAACTCTCTGAGCCGCATGGGCTATTTTAGCCGCATGAGCTTCTTGCCACGTCTTCCTGCCACGTGTGCAAATGTTCTGTGAATCTTCTGTATTTAATACTTTTGATTTGTTGCAGATTTTGAGAGCCGCTTTCTTGGGCCAGGATCCCAAGAGTCAGGCTATTATTCAGCCATTTTTGCCTCGATGACCGAAGAGTCGGTCATCATATTGCATACGGATCGAGGCGTTCCTTCCTTGTCTATAAATAGGAACACTTTCGTTCTAAGGAATTTCCTTTGCTC
>JANAVB010025288.1:0-21963 GCA_029216955.1 Iris pallida
AATGGAGTTTCAGGACAGCAAGTTCGTGCACATTTTTCGGGAGATCCGACCGTTGGATCGGCGATATTTTTGCTCCGTCACAATCTCGGTATATCCTCTTCACCCCTGTCAAATTTCACCCGTTAATTTCGTCGTTTGATACCTCAAAACTGGCCACCAAGTTGACGTTTTAAATTAAACTATTTTTGGACAGTTTCGTGGAGCCGACTTCGTCAGCTCGTAACTTCGCCGTCGCAGCTCCGTTTTGTGCACCGTCAGTTCCAGTGTACAGCTGGTATAACCATCTTCCTGTCCCCTTTAGATTTCGTTTTATTTTAAGCACGTTCGGTTGGTCGAATTCGACGCCAAAGTTGGCCGTCCGAATTCTTTAATTTGTACTTGTTAAATTCCATTTTGAACCCGGGACTCCGAATTCAATTTCTGACACCACCAGTAGACTCGTGGCGTCGTTCTGGCATGTTTTCATATAAAGTTTTCTTGATTTGGAGAACGTGGGCCCTGGCACGCATTTCGGTACAAAGCGGGTCCCACTTTTCGAGTCAACGGGTCACTTTGAGATCGGCTCATCGGAATCCAATTCCGGATATACCGTTGAGTTCGTATCGTCATTCTGGACTCGTTGACATATAATTTGATGAGTTTTGAAGACATTTGCTCCGGCACGCATTTCCGTGCAAATCGGATACCAAGTGTCGCGTCAACGTATCATTTTGAGATCGGCACATCGGAATCCTATTCCGGATATACCGTTGGGTTTGTATCATCATTCTGGATTCGTGGACATATAATTTGCTAGGTTTTGTAGACTTCTATCCCGACACACTTTTCGGTGCAAAGTATGTCCAACGGCGGACATTATTTTGACCCGAAATTACCGTTTTGCCCCTGTGTCCAAATTGGACTTATGGATAGGCCATCCTAGCTGATTTGACCGTTCTGGACACGTTGGTGATATTTATTTTATCATCCGACAACATCTGTAGATTTTGATTATGTATTATCCTTAATTTATAATTAATTATTTTTCTAGATATTGTTACTTTCTGGTTTTGAATTTTTATATATATTTTAATTGCTGTAAAAATCTTGGAAAAATGGTATTTAAATATTATGTTAATTTAGCTAATTTATTATAATTTTTCTAGCATTTATTAAGTGCTTTTGGTATTTTATAAAAATAGGAAAACAGAACTCATTTTTAGTATATTTAAGTTTGCTGATTTTTAATAAATATTTATGAGGGTTTATAAATCCCAGAAAAATTAGTATAAATTTCTATAATTAACAAGGATTATTTTGGTACTTTATTTTATATATATTTGAGCTTTTTGTCTATCTCAAAAATTGTTGGAACTTAGTGTACAGTTTGATTTAATTATTGAGTAGTTACAACTTGCAAGTTTTGCGTTGATTTGAGTTGTTATAGTATTGGACCTCACCCCGCACTAGTGTAAAGACCCTAGAGAGTTAGTTTGTGTATAGTGGCACTTCACATTAGACTTTTATGCTAGGTCCCCACTTGGCTAGTATCCAGTTAGGAGTCGTGTCACACCACTAGTATATTGTTGATCATAGCTTAGAACTGAGTTTGTATGTCATTATTGACAGGACACCGGACATCTATATCTTCGTACTAGTATTCTTGCTTTGCTCGAGGCAATACATCTACAAACTCATTTACTGTCTTTTAATGCTAGAACATGTATTAACCGAGGTAGCAAGTTAAATCTTCACATGTTACATTAATTTAGTCCCTACCATTGTCACGCCCCGCTCCCGTAGGAGCGATCGTCCTCGCTAAGGCGTGATGCCGCACGGGCCTAGGTTGCGCCCGTACAAGGCCAAGTCCAGAAACGGCCGATTTGAGTTCTAGGCCACAGAGTCGCACAGAGTGTCCCCATTTGCAGCGGAATATAAATGAACACAATTGAAGCGAAACCAAATTCTTTATTGATATTCAACAAGTTTACAAGCGGCGCTAGGCCGATATTACAAGTCGCTCAAGCTCTCTCTCTCTCTGAAACATAAAAGGCGTGCCAAATGGCTTACAACATGGAAGGATACATGGCGATGTTCCGATACATTATGTCCTGTATAGGGTGCTTCAGCTTCTTGCAACGTTCCAAGGCCCCAGAGTTGGCTCCACGCCTTGACACGTTCGACGGAAGCTCCGCACCCGCCGGCGTCTCCTGCTATCCTGCAAGCAGACTGTGGGGTTATCAGTACATTGTTATGCACTGGTGGGGAGGCTGGCTCGCCCACAATGCCATCATTACCAAACACGTTCTATACTCGGGATTCTAGCACGTCGGAGGCATGTTCTAGCACGTCGTAGGCACGTTTTTAGAGTATTACAATTCAAGCATGTTTCGAGTATTTCATTCAAGCATGTTCAGGAGTGTTACATATCGAGCATGTTCATGTTCAGGATGTTATGTTTCGGGCATGTTCATGATCAGGATGTTATATTTCAAGCATACTCTGGGTGTGTTGTATTTCAAGCATGTTCAGGAAGCACTTGTTCATTTAACTTAGACTACTTTGATTTCAATGCAAGAACTTGCACGTGGATTGCCACCAGCATAGTCCACTTAATCTACATGCACGGGTCGCTGGCTTTACAAGCCATTTAGGACATTCCCCTGTGGCAATTCTCAACTTAGCGTAGGGTGATGGCTGGTACACCCCGTTAAGTCTCTTGAATATACCCTCCTACTTACGTCTCTTGGTGCCCAAGCCCGCACCCAAGCAGCCCGTAAGCGCCGTTGATTCTTCCTAGGCCGGCCACGGTTTACCCCCCCAACGCCCGTGCCGCAGAATCCTTCCACACGACGGCCACGGTATTCCCCCCCATCGCCCGTACCGTTTGTCCACGACCATTTCGTATTGTCTTGTCATTTTAACTTAGCGGCTAACTCCGAGCCGTAGGCTAACCCTTAGCCATAATGCGTTAACGACCAGGTTGGCGTCCGTACAGCGCGGGTAGCGAGCCCCGTTGCACGTGTCCGTCACACCTGTCGCTAGCGTCTTCCATGTCTTATCTTTCATGCCATAATGCGTTAACGACCAGGTTGGCGTCCGTACAGCGCGGGTAGTGAGCCCCGTTGCACGTGTCTGTCATACCTGTCGCTAGCGTCTTCCATGTCTTATCTTTCATGTATTCTTTCTTTCATTTCATTCTTTAACTTGTTCGTTCGTTCATAGAGTCATTCATGTATTTATTCATTCATTCGTTGATTCATTCATTCACGCATTATGCAACTCCCAGTACGGGAGTCGCCTTGGCGACCCATCGGTCCCATGGCCTTCCAATGTTGCTAAACTCTACTCGGAGCGACTATGTTGATAGCCTTCCCGTTTCATTGTTGTAAACCATTCATTGTTTCATTGTTTGAACGTATAAGGGACATGAACGTGAGCTTGTGCCTTAGCACGAGCGTAGAGCGCGGTGCGAGCATATCTATAATTACCGAGTTCTTTTCCATGTTCTAAACAAGCATGCAAGATGGGATTATTCCCTTAGCTAGGTGCGTTGAATCATTTATTAGCATGCAGGGTGTTATCGCCTAGCGATTCTCGTGATAGTGTCCGCATTGTTATGTGTCTAGGCTAAGCACAGACGGGTTCATCGGAGCCACCCACCTTAGCGATGTTCGCATCGGCCGAGCGATCCTCCGAGCACGCCTTCGATAGTCTAAGTCTGGATTCATCTTGTCGGGCCAATGCAAGCCTTGCATCGATTCGCATCGACACTTCATCGGGTCGAAGCAACTCTTCGGGTCGACGGCTCGTTTGAGTCGTTGCACTTGCCGTTTGGAATCGGCGTTCCGCTAGGGCGGAGCGGGTCACTACATAATACACCACTCAAAATAAGTCTCGTCCTCGAGACTTTCTGAGTGCAGGTCATCCTACCATTTCTTAACTCGTGTTTTCGTGTTTCTTAGACAATTTCATCGAGCGGTCCTATCGTTCGACGACATCGAACCATACTTGATATCTTTCTAAGTTCCGTGTCACACGCGTTGGGTCGATTTTATCGAATAGCCTTTCATTCATTTTAGAGTTGATTGTACTTATTCAATTCGAGTATTTCTTCGTCTTGGTTGCTATTTCGACGTGTCATGGAACTGGAATGGTTACACGAGACACATTGTAATTCGTCAAATGTGCGGGTCGAAGGCTGAGGCAAATTCACTTTTCGTTCATCTCGGTCGTCGAGATAACCCGACTCGCTTCTCAAGCGTTCTCGTTCATGAAATCAGTATGATTTCTTCTTAGCGGGGTCGACCAAGTATTGCACTATCGTCGAGCATAACTTCCTATCAATGGTTCAATTCGTTGTACCAACTTTTACTAGCACGATTTCACGTTCACGACACTTGTTTACTCCCCAAGTCGTGCTAGAACTCATCGTATCACTTGGCCGGATCGTGCACGCATTTCAGGCGTCCCCAAAATACCTGCATTCAGCCTAGCCGCATGATAGAGAATTTGTCATTCTCACTCGAGTCGCATCGTGCACATACCCAGGCGTCCCTGAAATATATGCATGTCAGCCGAGTCTCGTGAGTAGGGTTTCCTACATTCGTGGTTCATGCTATCCATCCATGCCAATCCTCAAGATCAATCTTTTGATTGCTAACACATGAAACAGGGACGTCTCGCCTAACCGCTAGGCCATCTTTTCGAGGCTAAGTCAATGTCAGGATTGGAATCATAGTTCCCCAACAATAATGCCAACACTGACCCCAATCCTAGGGTCAAACCAAAGTCGGTAGTACGGGATTTTCTACCCAAGCTCGCGTCACTCAGATTTCTAAACATCGAGCACGATCACCTATTCTCGTCAAGGCATTCGCCGCGTATATCCGAATTCATTCTGATCACATACTTCACATATCCATTCTTTCCAATTCATGTATTCGATTACGAGTTCATCTAGCTTGACAATACGTTGCGCCCCAATCTCACGCGAGTCCGATTATCCACGGTGGTTCATGAATCACCATGCAACGCTCTCGCGGAATAATCATTCTCATCGGGGCGTAACTCTTGCTTACGTCTAGACTGATTCATTCTCGATACGCGGATTGGACCTACTCAATCCTCAAACTTCATCATTCAAGCACACCAAATCATTTTCAAGTCATCTTCGCGTCAAACCACAAGTCGAAGCAATCGTATTGCCACGCCGTGCAAGTTTGATCACCCCCGCTGGATGAATCACCATACCAGCGCTCACGCGGAGTGATCGCCCTAATCGGCACGACGCATGTGCGAGGCTGGAGTTGCGCTCGCATAAGACAAGAATGTCAACGTTGGGGTTATCGTCGAAGTAAATCCAAGCATTTCATTTCATCCAAGTCAAGATTTCAATTCGATAGTTTACCCGTCATTTGTTCAACCAGAAAATCCTCGAGCCAAGTTTATCCTTTTCCTCGACACATTTCAATATCCCGATTATAACATCCATCGGAACAATGACATTTGCACGATCGTCATTTGCCGAGTCAGAGTACCCCCGAGTTATCGCATATCGATCTTTGATACGCCTCAATACCATCGACGATATGCGTAACCTGACGATCTTCCTTTGCAACCAATTTCGAGTCGTGCGTTGATGCTGTTGTCCGAGTTGGATATTCCTCAATTTTTTTCCGATACTCAAGATCAAGTTCAGTCGCTTTTCCTCAAAGCTCGTTTCAAGATCGTTATTCAAAACTCAAGTCACATTTCATTTGCATCAATTCGACATCGCACGCACGTTCCTCTAAGTTTCCTCGATCAAGACCATCTATTTTTTATCCATCGTTCCGAATCATTTCTAACACGCGTTACCCATTCACAAGTTGTCCGAACGATATCTCGTTCGGGACACACGAAGTCACGATCAACTAAGCGTGACACGTTCTAAAGCTTTGCGCGACCGCATCGCTTCGCCGACATACTTGTTCTATCCGTAATTCCTTTAGTCTCGCTCGAACAATTTCTATAACGTCCATACACCACTCAGGGTTCGAGCCACTCGACTAGTCGTTGACACTCATTCTTATTCTTCTTCGAACCTATCACATACACCACTCGGGTTCAAGCCATACGGTCTAATCCTCAATCACGTTCGCGCCATGCACTAAGATATCTTTCAGATTCGTTCGACGAATCTCTAGCGTACTCGCTTACGTCGTCTCGACGTACTAAGTCGTTCACACGAGTCCTCAAAATCCAAGTCAATCATTCGCGTACGCCTAAGCGTTAACTCGATAGCGTTCCTATCGATATACACTCAAAGTGTATCTCCGTTCTCGATCGAGCGATACTTGATATCGCTTGCAACCCGATTGCACCCAAGAGTCGAGGTGCGCGACACGCGGACTAAGTTGTACCGCTTAACCATCCCGCATGGACTATATTCATGTTTTGCACGCTCAGTTGCTAGGGTCAACGTAAGACTAGTTAGGCACGTACGAGACATGTTAACTTTGCATGTGTTCTCAATCGAGTCATGTTTAACGTCGTTCGGCACAAAGGCCTTCGCCTATCGATCCCGTGCAACCGAGTACTTGTACGAGCTTTTGAAAGTATTAGACTTATTGTATGGAACATCCCAAGGCACAGCGAGAGAGAGCGTATACTTCTTTTCTTCCAACCGAGCTTTCAAAACTGAGATAATCGAAATGAAGTCCAAGGACGTAAAGCCGTGCTCTGATACCAATCTGTCACGCCCCGCTCCCGTAGGAGCGATCGTCCTCGCTAAGGCGTGATGCCGCACGGGCCTAGGTTGCGCCCGTACAAGGCCAAGTCCAGAAACGGCCGATTTGAGTTCTAGGCCACAGAGTCGCACAGAGTGTCCCCATTTGCAGCGGAATATAAATGAACACAATTGAAGCGAAACCAAATTCTTTATTGATATTCAACAAGTTTACAAGCGGCGCTAGGCCGATATTACAAGTCGCTCAAGCTCTCTCTCTCTCTCTGAAACATAAAAGGCGTGCCAAATGGCTTACAACATGGAAGGATACATGGCGATGTTCCGATACATTATGTCCTGTATAGGGTGCTTCAGCTTCTTGCAACGTTCCAAGGCCCCAGAGTTGGCTCCACGCCTTGACACGTTCGACGGAAGCTCCGCACCCGCCGGCGTCTCCTGCTATCCTGCAAGCAGACTGTGGGGTTATCAGTACATTGTTATGCACTGGTGGGGAGGCTGGCTCGCCCACAATGCCATCATTACCAAACACGTTCTATAATCTTTTGTGCATCTCTATCATTCATTGTCTTTCTAATCTTGCCTTAGGATCAATTTCATGGCATATTGCATAGCCTATCTCGTGTTACCGAACTCGAGTGTCGCATGGAAATACATGTACGACTTACCCATACTTACCGTCCGGCCTTCCCTGTTCAAGGTAAACCAAGTTAAACCACAATTCATGAATAATAACATAACACGATTCATGCACGCATTCAGTATCAAGTGTGTGTCCATGTCTCGGGATTCTAGCACGTCGGAGGCATGTTCTAGCACGTCGTAGGCACGTTTTTAGAGTATTACAATTCAAGCATGTTTCGAGTATTTCATTCAAGCATGTTCAGGAGTGTTACATATCGAGCATGTTCATGTTCAGGATGTTATGTTTCGGGCATGTTCATGATCAGGATGTTATATTTCAAGCATACTCTGGGTGTGTTGTATTTCAAGCATGTTCAGGAAGCACTTGTTCATTTAACTTAGACTACTTTGATTTCAATGCAAGAACTTGCACGTGGATTGCCACCAGCATAGTCCACTTAATCTACATGCACGGGTCGCTGGCTTTACAAGCCATTTAGGACATTCCCCTGTGGCAATTCTCAACTTAGCGTAGGGTGATGGCTGGTACACCCCGTTAAGTCTCTTGAATATACCCTCCTACTTACGTCTCTTGGTGCCCAAGCCCGCACCCAAGCAGCCCGTAAGCGCCGTTGATTCTGCCTAGGCCGGCCACGGTTTACCCCCCCAACGCCCGTGCCGCAGAATCCTTCCACACGACGGCCACGGTATTCCCCCCCATCGCCCGTGCCGTTTGTCCACGACCATTTCGTATTGTCTTGTCATTTTAACTTAGCGGCTAACTCCGAGCCGTAGGCTAACCCTTAGCCATAATGCGTTAACGACCAGGTTGGCGTCCGTACAGCGCGGGTAGCGAGCCCCGTTGCACGTGTCCGTCACACCTGTCGCTAGCGTCTTCCATGTCTTATCTTTCATGCCATAATGCGTTAACGACCAGGTTGGCGTCCGTACAGCGCGGGTAGTGAGCCCCGTTGCACGTGTCCGTCATACCTGTCGCTAGCGTCTTCCATGTCTTATCTTTCATGTATTCTTTCTTTCATTTCATTCTTTAACTTGTTCGTTCGTTCATAGAGTCATTCATGTATTTATTCATTCATTCGTTGATTCATTCATTCACGCATTATGCAACTCCCAGTACGGGAGTCGCCTTGGCGACCCATCGGTCCCATAGCCTTCCAATGTTGCTAAACTCTACTCGGAGCGACTATGTTGATAGCCTTCCCGTTTCATTGTTGTAAACCATTCATTGTTTCATTGTTTGAACGTATAAGGGACATGAACGTGAGCTTGTGCCTTAGCACGAGCGTAGAGCGCGGTGCGAGCATATCTATAATTACCGAGTTCTTTTCCATGTTCTAAACAAGCATGCAAGATGGGATTATTCCCTTAGCTAGGTGCGTTGAATCATTTATTAGCATGCAGGGTGTTATCGCCTAGCGATTCTCGTGATAGTGTCCGCATTGTTATGTGTCTAGGCTAAGCACAGACGGGTTCATCGGAGCCACCCACCTTAGCGATGTTCGCATCGGCCGAGCGATCCTCCGAGCACGCCTTCGATAGTCTAAGTCTGGATTCATCTTGTCGGGCCAATGCAAGCCTTGCATCGATTCGCATCGACACTTCATCGGGTCGAAGCAACTCTTCGGGTCGACGGCTCGTTTGAGTCGTTGCACTTGCCGTTTGGAATCGGCGTTCCGCTAGGGCGGAGCGGGTCACTACATAATACACCACTCAAAATAAGTCTCGTCCTCGAGACTTTCTGAGTGCAGGTCATCCTACCATTTCTTAACTCGTGTTTTCGTGTTTCTTAGACAATTTCATCGAGCGGTCCTATCGTTCGACGACATCGAACCATACTTGATATCTTTCTAAGTTCCGTGTCACACGCGTTGGGTCGATTTTATCGAATAGCCTTTCATTCATTTTAGAGTTGATTGTACTTATTCAATTCGAGTATTTCTTCGTCTTGGTTGCTATTTCGACGTGTCATGGAACTGGAATGGTTACACGAGACACATTGTAATTCGTCAAATGTGCGGGTCGAAGGCTGAGGCAAATTCACTTTTCGTTCATCTCGGTCGTCGAGATAACCCGACTCGCTTCTCAAGCGTTCTCGTTCATGAAATCAGTATGATTTCTTCTTAGCGGGGTCGACCAAGTATTGCACTATCGTCGAGCATAACTTCCTATCAATGGTTCAATTCGTTGTACCAACTTTTACTAGCACGATTTCACGTTCACGACACTTGTTTACTCCCCAAGTCGTGCTAGAACTCATCGTATCACTTGGCCGGATCGTGCACGCATTTCAGGCGTCCCCAAAATACCTGCATTCAGCCTAGCCGCATGATAGAGAATTTGTCATTCTCACTCGAGTCACATCGTGCACATACCCAGGCGTCCCTGAAATATATGCATGTCAGCCGAGTCTCGTGAGTAGGGTTTCCTACATTCGTGGTTCATGCTATCCATCCATGCCAATCCTCAAGATCAATCTTTTGATTGCTAACACATGAAACAGGGACGTCTCGCCTAACCGCTAGGCCATCTTTTCGAGGCTAAGTCAATGTCAGGATTGGAATCATAGTTCCCCAACAATAATGCCAACACTGACCCCAATCCTAGGGTCAAACCAAAGTCGGTAGTACGGGATTTTCTACCCAAGCTCGCGTCACTCAGATTTCTAAACATCGAGCACGATCACCTATTCTCGTCAAGGTATTCGCCGCGTATATCCGAATTCATTCTGATCACATACTTCACATATCCATTCTTTCCAATTCATGTATTCGATTACGAGTTCATCTAGCTTGACAATACGTTGCGCCCCAATCTCACGCGAGTCCGATTATCCACGGTGGTTCATGAATCACCATGCAACGCTCTCGCGGAATAATCATTCTCATCGGGGCGTAACTCTTGCTTACGTCTAGACTGATTCATTCTCGATACGCGGATTGGACCTACTCAATCCTCAAACTTCATCATTCAAGCACACCGAATCATTCTCAAGTCATCTTCGCGTCAAACCACAAGTCGAAGCAATCGTATTGCCACGCCGTGCAAGTTTGATCACCCCCGCTGGATGAATCACCATACCAGCGCTCACGTGGAGTGATCGCCCTAATCGGCACGACGCATGTGCGAGGCTGGAGTTGCGCTCGCATAAGACAAGAATGTCAACGTTGGGGTTATCGTCGAAGTAAATCCAAGCATTTCATTTCATCCAAGTCAAGATTTCAATTCGATAGTTTACCCGTCATTTGTTCAACCAGAAAATCCTCGAGCCAAGTTTATCCTTTTCCTCGACACATTTCAATATCCCGATTATAACATCCATCGGAACAATGACATTTGCACGATCGTCATTTGCCGAGTCAGAGTACCCCCGAGTTATCGCATATCGATCTTTGATACGCCTCAATACCATCGACGATATGCGTAACCTGACGATCTTCCTTTGCAACCAATTTCGAGTCGTGCGTTGATGCTGTTGTCCGAGTTGGATATTCCTCAATTTTTTTCCGATACTCAAGATCAAGTTCAGTCGCTTTTCCTCAAAGCTCGTTTCAAGATCGTTATTCAAAACTCAAGTCACATTTCATTTGCATCAATTCGACATCGCACGCACGTTCCTCTAAGTTTCCTCGATCAAGACCATCTATTTTTTATCCATCGTTTCGAATCATTTCTAACACGCGTTACCCATTCACAAGTTGTCCGAACGATATCTCGTTCGGGACACACGAAGTCACGATCAACTAAGCGTGACACGTTCTAAAGCTTTGCGCGACCGCATCGCTTCGCCGACATACTTGTTCTATCCGTAATTCCTTTAGTCTCGCTCGAACAATTTCTATAACGTCCATACACCACTCAGGGTTCGAGCCACTCGACTAGTCGTTGACACTCATTCTTATTCTTCTTCGAACCTATCACATACACCACTCGGGTTCAAGCCATACGGTCTAATCCTCAATCACGTTCGCGCCATGCACTAAGATATCCTTCAGATTCGTTCGACGAATCTCTAGCGTACTCGCTTACGTCGTCTCGACGTACTAAGTCGTTCACACGAGTCCTCAAAATCCAAGTCAATCATTCGCGTACGCCTAAGCGTTAACTCGATAGCGTTCCTATCGATATACACTCAAAGTGTATCTCCGTTCTCGATCGAGCGATACTTGATATCGCTTGCAACCCGATTGCACCCAAGAGTCGAGGTGCGCGACACGCGGACTAAGTTGTACCGCTTAACCATCCCGCATGGACTATATTCATGTTTTGCACGCTCAGTTGCTAGGGTCAACGCAAGACTAGTTAGGCACGTACGAGACATGTTAACTTTGCATGTGTTCTCAATCGAGTCATGTTTAACGTCGTTCGGCACAAAGGCCTTCGCCTATCGATCCCGTGCAACCGAGTACTTGTACGAGCTTTTGAAAGTATTAGACTTATTGTATGGAACATCCCAAGGCACAGCGAGAGAGAGCGTATACTTCTTTTCTTCCAACCGAGCTTTCAAAACTGAGATAATCGAAATGAAGTCCAAGGACGTAAAGCCGTGCTCTGATACCAATCTGTCACGCCCCGCTCCCGTAGGAGCGATCGTCCTCGCTAAGGCGTGATGCCGCACGGGCCTAGGTTGCGCCCGTACAAGGCCAAGTCCAGAAACGGCCGATTTGAGTTCTAGGCCACAGAGTCGCACAGAGTGTCCCCATTTGCAGCGGAATATAAATGAACACAATTGAAGCGAAACCAAATTCTTTATTGATATTCAACAAGTTTACAAGCGGCGCTAGGCCGATATTACAAGTCGCTCAAGCTCTCTCTCTCTCTGAAACATAAAAGGCGTGCCAAATGGCTTACAACATGGAAGGATACATGGCGATGTTCCGATACATTATGTCCTGTATAGGGTGCTTCAGCTTCTTGCAACGTTCCAAGGCCCCAGAGTTGGCTCCACGCCTTGACACGTTCGACGGAAGCTCCGCACCCGCCGGCGTCTCCTGCTATCCTGCAAGCAGACTGTGGGGTTATCAGTACATTGTTATGCACTGGTGGGGAGGCTGGCTCGCCCACAATGCCATCATTACCAAACACGTTCTATAATCTTTTGTGCATCTCTATCATTCATTGTCTTTCTAATCTTGCCTTAGGATCAATTTCATGGCATATTGCATAGCCTATCTCGTGTTACCGAACTCGAGTGTCGCATGGAAATACATGTACGACTTACCCATACTTACCGTCCGGCCTTCCCTGTTCAAGGTAAACCAAGTTAAACCACAATTCATGAATAATAACATAACACGATTCATGCACGCATTCAGTATCAAGTATGTGTCCATGTCTCGGGATTCTAGCACGTCGGAGGCATGTTCTAGCACGTCGTAGGCACGTTTTTAGAGTATTACAATTCAAGCATGTTTCGAGTATTTCATTCAAGCATGTTCAGGAGTGTTACATATCGAGCATGTTCATGTTCAGGATGTTATGTTTCGGGCATGTTCATGATCAGGATGTTATATTTCAAGCATACTCTGGGTGTGTTGTATTTCAAGCATGTTCAGGAAGCACTTGTTCATTTAACTTAGACTACTTTGATTTCAATGCAAGAACTTGCACGTGGATTGCCACCAGCATAGTCCACTTAATCTACATGCACGGGTCGCTGGCTTTACAAGCCATTTAGGACATTCCCCTGTGGCAATTCTCAACTTAGCGTAGGGTGATGGCTGGTACACCCCGTTAAGTCTCTTGAATATACCCTCCTACTTACGTCTCTTGGTGCCCAAGCCCGCACCCAAGCAGCCCGTAAGCGCCGTTGATTCTGCCTAGGCCGGCCACGGTTTACCCCCCCAACGCCCGTGCCGCAGAATCCTTCCACACGACGGCCACGGTATTCCCCCCCATCGCCCGTGCCGTTTGTCCACGACCATTTCGTATTGTCTTGTCATTTTAACTTAGCGGCTAACTCCGAGCCGTAGGCTAACCCTTAGCCATAATGCGTTAACGACCAGGTTGGCGTCCGTACAGCGCGGGTAGCGAGCCCCGTTGCACGTGTCCGTCACACCTGTCGCTAGCGTCTTCCATGTCTTATCTTTCATGCCATAATGCATTAACGACCAGGTTGGCGTCCGTACAGCGCGGGTAGTGAGCCCCGTTGCACGTGTCCGTCATACCTGTCGCTAGCGTCTTCCATGTCTTATCTTTCATGTATTCTTTCTTTCATTTCATTCTTTAACTTGTTCGTTCGTTCATAGAGTCATTCATGTATTTATTCATTCATTCGTTGATTCATTCATTCACGCATTATGCAACTCCCAGTACGGGAGTCGCCTTGGCGACCCATCGGTCCCATAGCCTTCCAATGTTGCTAAACTCTACTCGGAGCGACTATGTTGATAGCCTTCCCGTTTCATTGTTGTAAACCATTCATTGTTTCATTGTTTGAACGTATAAGGGACATGAACGTGAGCTTGTGCCTTAGCACGAGCGTAGAGCGCGGTGCGAGCATATCTATAATTACCGAGTTCTTTTCCATGTTCTAAACAAGCATGCAAGATGGGATTATTCCCTTAGCTAGGTGCGTTGAATCATTTATTAGCATGCAGGGTGTTATCGCCTAGCGATTCTCGTGATAGTGTCCGCATTGTTATGTGTCTAGGCTAAGCACAGACGGGTTCATCGGAGCCACCCACCTTAGCGATGTTCGCATCGGCCGAGCGATCCTCCGAGCACGCCTTCGATAGTCTAAGTCTGGATTCATCTTGTCGGGCCAATGCAAGCCTTGCATCGATTCGCATCGACACTTCATCGGGTCGAAGCAACTCTTCGGGTCGACGGCTCGTTTGAGTCGTTGCACTTGCCGTTTGGAATCGGCGTTCCGCTAGGGCGGAGCGGGTCACTACAACCATGCTTAGGACAGTTATCATATCTTCACATGCTTCTTACTGGTTCCCCGTACATGTTTCACTATGCTTATATCTGCCCGAGTATTCACATGTTTTACTGCTCTCAGTACTTTCACCTGTTTTACTGCTATTAGTACCTACCGTGCTTTATACCGATCCCAGTATCTCTCACATGTTCTATATCGTTCTCGTATCTCTTACATGTATCTCTCACATGTTATATATATGGGTTATGGGGAAACTGACAGTTGAGTACGTGATCATGACCCCCCTATAGTAGCGAGCGAGGTCGCATTTTATATGCATACCTTGCCGTAGGCCATTATCCCGCATTTCTGTACGGATGTACACCTATGCCTGCTGACTTGTACGTATGTACATTTTATTTACATTGTGCCTCAGTACATTGTACATCTATTGACCGATCATGTACCCGCTACAGTTTTAAATATTACATATGCATCTGTCTCTATGACATATGTGTCCTTGCCAGGATAGACTATGAGTTATGCCATGTTCCCTATGATACTATGATACTGTGATTCCAGTTATACCATGATTCCAGATATGCCATGTTCCCTGTGTTACTATGATATTGTGATCCCAGTTGTACCATGAGGCCATGTTTTACAGTATTTCCTATTTTATAGACTTGTCATACCATGTTTCTTGTTGTACATCTCTTTCATTATATGTTCAGTACTTTAGTTGTAGAGGTTGTACTTGCTCCCGTCCTGACAGGATAACGTTGTAGGTATACTTTTCGAGGAGGAAATGCTATGTGTTACATATTATGGTACTGCTTTGAGGACCTGGCCTTAGCTCCAGAAGAGGCCCCAGTGGGGAACCTTGCTTAGTTATTTTCATATGTTTTGAGACTGAGACTTTGGTATGTTCTTATATTTGGATACTGGACTTTGTCTCCAGTTAGATACTTTGGTTATGTATTATTAAGTCTGTGCTTATGTTACCTTCGCTTATAGATGCTGTGTTGTGATGAACATTTAAATGTGATTTTAGAACTGTTAGTAGCTTAGATCCTTTATTGTCTATTCTTAGAACAGCTTACTACGCTTTAGCAAGCGTAGGCTGGACATGGCTCGGCCCGGCCCAACAATTTGGATAACGGGTCGTGACATGTTTTTAGTGGCGGCCCATGCAGGTCCAGACTTAAGATGTTTGGTTACGTTATTGTACCAAGCATGCCTGCAATTAGGATCTAGGACAACTTGATACAACTAGGAATAACATTTAGAACACCTAGAGGATTTCTAGGATTGCAACATAGGAGAACTCATCACAGTATAGGACCGTTAGCTATAATTAGCCTCTTGTTTGTATTTCAGTGGGTCAATTTAGACCAAGTTTGTACCCTTGGGATGACCCCTGAGGATCTCACTCTAATCTCACTCTAATCTTATCTAGAAATCAGTTTCCACTTATTTCCATTTGCTCTTCTTTAAATTCGTTGTTGAATTTAATTTCTGATTTTGTTGTTAACTTTGATCTTGCATCGTGATAAATTTTGTGGATTGAATTATGATATATCCTGATAAGGTAAACGTCTGCTTTATTTATGGAGTTTAGAATTTATCGCAGCCATATTAGCTGGTATGACAAAAACATAGAGCTTGATTTTGGATATATTATCCTATTCATAGAATTTAGATTTTCTCGCAGCTATACCGGTTGGCGTGGCGAGGATTCTAGATAATATGATTTTAGGGAGTATACCTTAGTTATGACTCTATCGTTTATTGCATCTAGGCTTACTGGTGTGGCGAAAATTCTGGCAACATGATTTCAGGAAGACGTATATGGTTATCAGATCATATCTCAGCTTGGTTCACTTCGTTATGATCGATTGAGCAAGAATAAATTCTTATTATCATTCTTCTCCGTCTTGATTAACTCTGTTCTATCTACATCTACAACTAGGGTTACAGGTTCTCTAGGACTCTCCAATAGGATTGCTTTCGCGTTATCTTTTGGACATAATTATTTTTGTGTTCCATCTTTCCTATGACTTGACTAAACTCTCTTCGTTAACCTCTTTGGTAATTCTTCCCGTTATGCATCTCGTTGTCTTTGTACCATTCTTGGAGATATTCCGATAAATTTTTTCGTCTTGCTTAACCTTTAACTTGTTTGGACACTGTTATGGATTGCTTGACCCAGTCTTAGGCATTGTTACCTTCTATTTGATAGACGACCGAAATAGCCAAACCTTGTTGACTGATCCTGTAGTATAACTATAAATGTATGGTGTGATTGTGATAAGTACTTTTCCTAGGGATTGGTTAGATTAAGCTTATATGACAAGTATAAGCGACTGACTGTAGTAGACTTGGAAACCATTAAGAACGATTGTATTGGTATTATGACTCGATGATAGGGTATCTAAGATGGATAAATGAGATAGTATATTATTATGACTATGGATTAAGGATTAGAATCTTGTGTTTAGCAAATTGAGGATTTAGCATTTGTAGAATTTTGGTTGGTTACCTATAGCTGATTACAGGTGATTAAAGGGTAGATCGATATGTGGATTGATATAGAATAAGTTAGAATGAGTTATCGTATTGCATACGAGATCGAAAAGATATCGGTTAAAAGGACAAGGAACAAGACAGAGACATATGTACATTGGTAATTAATGAATCGGGAGTTTTGAAATCGAGGATTTATATTCGGAGGACTTGTTGAGTAAAAAGAAAGAGGCTCTACGCCAAGAATAAGAATTGAAAGTATGATTTCAAGGAGAAGCTGTAGGAAATGATTGACGACAAATGATGCTAAGGAACTGTGGATTGATAGAATATGGATACTTAGGATACGATAAGGAAATCCAGTATTTACAATTAAGGTTGGAAATATGATTGATGATTAAGCATTATAGGCTTATAGACATACCCGGAGAATGACCTATAGTTTAGGGTATACATAAATGTTTCATGTTAGTATGGAAGATTCTAAAGGATGTATGACGAAGTTTATGATAGAAGGACTTAGTTGAACCGGAACCAAAAAGTTTGTAAGAGAAACGGAAGAGATGATTACAAGAGTAGCAGATTGAGTATCGTAGCCAGAGCAGCTACATGTTATAGATTGACCTATTGGATGATTTTTAATTTCGAGGACGAAATTTTTGTAAGGTGGGTAGGATGTAAGCCCCCTGAATTTCAGGGTTTATTTTTATTTTTCTGAATGAATTGTTTTCGATAAATATATTATTATTTAATTGTTTAGATCATTAATGTACCTTTCCATGACTTTGACTTCTGGAGCGTCAGGGATACCAATCTCTGTAAACTCTCTTCATGGGTTTTGAAGTAGGCAAGATTATCTTCCTGTTGATATATCGTGTTCCACTTGAACTCGTTCCCTTGTGCTCTTTTTGTATCGTGCAACTTTGGGTCAACTTAGACCGATTAATCGTTGAATAATTATTCCCACTTTTATTTTTGATCGTCGTTTACACGTTGCCGTGGCTTTTAATTTAGGAGCACCAGACCAGTCGTTTTCTCAGAACCAACTTCTCATGAATGATCTACTCGAGACGCTCTCCACCCATGACCTTCGTGTCCCACTCAGACACTCCATTTTGTGCTTCATTTTCTTCGCACAACTTTCGGGTCAATTTAGGCCGATTTATTTTCTACCGTGAAACCCGATTTATTTTCCAATTTAATTTCGGGACCCGACATCGACCCAACCTAGCCGACCCAAAGTATGGATGTGACTCACTTGAAGCCTACTACCCACATGACGCTTGTGTCCCATTTATTGGAGTCCCCATATATTATTTATTTTCCCATGATTATAAATACGCGTTTAATTCGAATATTGCCCCCTGTCCGATTTCGACCCGACCCGGTTCGACCGAACCCGAACCCATGATCCATGTTGCCCTTTCATGACTGCCCAAATACCCTACATAATTTTCCTATTTCTCCTATTTAGAAAATATCACTCTCTCCTCTATCTATACTTTTCTCTCTCTATCTCTCTTTATATATATATATACCTATATATATATATAAACATACATATATATATATATATGTCTCTCTCTCTCTCTCAACATAAACACCACATCACCCTCTCCCCTCTCTCTACCAGCACACACTTCTCCCCCTCCCCAACCGACTACTCTCTCTCCCCCTCTCTAAATATCTCTCTCTCATTCTCTCTCTCTTTCTATTTTGTATATACACACACCCATACATAATATCTCACTCTCTCTCCCCCTTTACACCTACTCTCCCCATACCACCTCACAGCACTCCCCCCTGGACCGACATCAATCCCACTCCCCCCTCTCTCTATAATATCTATTATCACTCTCTCTCTACTTATACACACACCTCTCTTTCACTCTATTATTAACACACACAACACACACATCTCTACTCCCTCACACTCTCTTCCTCTCCACACTCACGGCTACCACCACTCAGCCGACAGCCCCCTCCCACCTAGCCGAACATCACCATCACCATGAGCAACACCCACAGCCACCTCCCTCTTCTCCTCCTCCTCTTCCTCTATTATTACCAACTTCCCATCACCCTCACCATCATCTTCCCACCACCGCCACCACCTCCACAAGCCGCCGCCTCCACCGCACAGCCCCCCTCGCCGTGCCCCGGCGACGCGCCGCCGCACGCCGCCGCACCACGCGCAGCACTGCAAACAGCAGCAGCGAGCAGCAGTGCGCAGTAGCCGCGCCACCCCGCGCGCTGCCGCGCACCGCGCGTGCCACCGCGGCCGACCGCCGTCGCCAGCGACCCCCCCTGGCCGTGCGCGACCCCGGTGACCTCCCCCTTTCCATCGGCCACTTCCCCGACGCGCCGCATAGGCTATTCGTGCATTTCGTACGAAATCCCGTCGAAGCGCGCGCGGGTTGAATCCAGAAATGGAGTTTCAGGACAGCAAGTTCGTGCACATTTTTCGGGAGATCCGACCGTTGGATCGGCGATATTTTTGCTCCGTCACAATCTCGGTATATCCCTCTTCACCCCTGTCAAATTTCACCCGTTAATTTCGTCGTTTGATACCTCAAAACTGGCCACCAAGTTGACGTTTAAATTGAACTATTTTGGACAGTTTCGTGGAGCCGACTTCGTCAGCTCGTAACTTCGCCGTCGCAGCTCCGTTTTGTGCACCGTCAGTTCAGGTGTACAGCTGGTATAACCATCTTCCTGTCCCCTTTAGATTTCGTTTTATTTTAAGCACGTTCGGTTGGTCGAATTCGACGCCAAAGTTGGCCGTCCGAATTCTTTAATTGTACACTTGTTAAATTCCATTTTTGAACCCGGGACTCCGGATTCAATTTCTGACACCACCAGTAGACTCGTGGCTGTCGTTCTGGCATGTTTTCATTATAAGTTTGCTTGATTTGGAGAACGTGGGCCCTGGCACGCATTTCGGTACAAAGCGGGTCCCACTTTTCGAGTCAACGGGTCACTTTGAGATCGGCTCATCGGAATCCAATTCCGGATATACCGTTGAGTTCGTATCGTCATTCTGGACTCGTTGACATATAATTTGATGAGTTTTGAAGACATTTGCTCCGGCACGCATTTCCGTGCAAATCGGATACCAAGTATCGCGTCAACGTATCATTTTGAGATCGACACATCGGAATCCTATTCGGATATACCGTTGGGTTTGTATCATCATTCTGGATTCGTGGACATATAATTTGCTAGGTTTTGTAGACTTCTATCCCGACACACTTTTCGGTGCAAAGTATGTCCAACGGCGGACATTATTTTGACCCGAAATTACCGTTTTGCCCCTATGTCCAAATTGGACTTATGGATAGGCCATCCTAGCTGATTTGACCGTTCTGGACACGTTGGTGATATTTATTTTATCATCCGACAACATCTGTAGATTTTGATTATGTATTATCCTTAATTATAATTAATTATTTTTCTAGATATTGTTACTTTCTGGTTTTGAATTTTTATATATATTTTAATTGCTGTAAAATCTTGGAAAAATGGTATTTAAATATTATGTTATTTATCTAATTTATTATAATTTTTCTAGCATTTATTAACTGCTTTTGGTATTTTATAAAAATAGGAAAACAGAACTCATTTTTAGTATATTAAGTTTGCTGATTTTAATAAATATTTATGAGGGTTTATAAATCCCAGAAAAATTAGTATAAATTTCTTAATTAACAGGATTATTTTGGTACTTTATTTTATATATTTGAGCTTTTTGTCTATCTCAAAAATTGTTGGAACTTAGTGTACAGTTTGATTTAATTATTGAGTAGTTACAACTTGCAGTTTGCGTTGATTTGAGTTGTTATAGTATGGACCTCACCCCGCACTAGTGTAAAGACCTAGAGAGTTAGTTTGTGTATAGTGGCACTTCACATTAGACTTTATGCTAGGTCCCCACTTGGCTAGTATCCAGTTAGGAGTCGTGTCACACCACTAGTATATTGTTGATCATAGCTTAGAACTGAGTTTGTATGTCTTATTGACAAGGACACCGGACATCTATATCTTCGTACTAGTATTTTTGCTTTGCTCGAGGCAAGTACATCTACAAACTCATTTACTGTCTTTTAATGCTAGAACATGTATTAACCGAGGTAGCAAGTTAAATCTTCACATGTTACATTAATTTAGTCCCTACCATGCTTAGGACAGTTATCATATCTTCACATGCTTCTTACTGGTTCCCCGTACATGTTTCACTATGCTTATATCTGCCCGAGTATTCACATGTTTTACTGCTCTCAGTACTTTCACCTGTTTTACTGCTATTAGTACCTACCGTGCTTTATACCAATCCCAGTATCTCTCACATGTTCTATATCGTTCTCGTATCTCTTACATGTATCTCTCACATGTTATATATATATGGGTTATGGGGAAACTGACAGTTGAGTACGTGATCATGACCCCCCTATAGTAGCGAGCGAGGTCGTATTTTATATGCATACCTTGCCGTAGGCCATTATCCCGCATTTCTGTACGGATGTACACCTATGCCTGTTGACTTGTACGTATGTACATTTTATTACATTGTGCCTCAGTACATTGTACATCTATTGACCGATCACGTACCCGCTACAGTTTTAAACATTACATATGCATCTGTCTCTATGACATATGTGTCCTTGCCAGGATAGACTATGAGTTATGCCATGTTCCCTATGATACTATGATACTGTGATTCCAGTTATACCCTGATTCCAGTATGCCATGTTCCCTGTGTTACTATGATATTGTGATCCCAGTTGTACCATGAGGCCATATTTTCCAGTATTTCCTATTTTATAGACTTGTCACACCATGTTTCTTGTTGTACATCTTTTTTATTATATTTCAGTACTTTAGTTGTAGAGGTTGTACTTGCTCCCGTCCTGACAGGATAACGTTGTAGGTATACTTTTCGAGGAGGAAATGCTATGTGTTACATATTATGGTACTGCTTTGAGGACCTGGCCTTAGCTCCAGAAGAGGCCCCAGCGGAGAACCTTGCTTAGTTATTTTCATATGTTTTGAGACTGAGACTTTGGTATGTTCTTATATTTGGATACTGGACTTTGTCTCCAGTTAGATACTTTGGTTATGTATTATTAAGTCTGTGCTTATGTACCTTCGCTTATAGATGCTGTGTTGTGATGAACATTAAATGTGATTTTAGAACTGTTAGTAGCTTAGATCCTTATTGTCTATT
>JANAVB010025289.1:0-55268 GCA_029216955.1 Iris pallida
GTACCATGACAGTCCATGTCCCTCGGCTACTAACGGAAGGCTCAAGCACAGTCAAGTCATTTTCCAAGCGGCCATTCATTCATGCGGCTTTCTATATTTGGCGGAGTTATCCCCGCGATACTGATTAAAAGGAATCCTCAGATCGTGTCAAACCAGCAGGGCTAGCCAAACCATAAGACATATAACACATTGAATATGCACCAGTCCCCCGGAGGGCTACCGCGCTAAAACATTTAACTCATAGCTCGTAGGAGTCAGATATAGCCTTTCGCTATAGGCGAATAAAACCATATCCGTGGCGGCCAACCCGACACGTCAGGTATGGGCCTGGGGTGGCTAGTATGGCACGATCTCAGAATTCTTTCCACCCAATGCATCTACCAAGTTAGTTGCCTAGTTAATCCCTAGGTTATACTCAGAGTTCACATATCGTGGTCGCATGTTCACTCCTCTAGATGTCGTATATTGTACGAGTACCCCAAAAAAGAATCCGTACTGGCTCATTGAGTATACGTATGTACCCCCTTCTTGGTGTAATGCAACACACAACACACCATGTCATTGCTACCGACCATTACTTATGTAAATGCTGCACTCTTGGAAGTACTGAAAGGTATCATGTAGGAACACTTAGCGCATAGGATTGCACCTCGATGCTCGTATAGATTGTACCTCAGTACACACGTAGGATTATCCAGCCATCACATAGGTAGTCAGATTAGAAATGAGGAGTAAGACACACAGGAACCTGCGGCTGAGGCTCATGCGGCTGGAAAATGCGAGCGTATGCGGCTCAAGACGATCGAACACTTGCAGCTCGAGAATACGGGCATATGTAGCTCAAAATGGATAGGCACATGCAGCTCAGAAATATGGGTATATGCGGCTCAGACTGGACAGGCACATGCGGCTCAGAATCAATAAGATAATGCGGCCAGACTTTCTACGGCCCAGACTCATCCGGCTGAGCACAGAGCTCATGTGGCTAGGGAACAAAATCCATGCGGCCAGGAAACAAAATCCATGCAGCCAGAAGACAAAATCCATGCGGCCAGGAGACAAAATCCATGCGGCAGCGATTTAAAGCAGACTTATGCGGCTCAAAATGCTTATGCGACTACGACTGCTCATGCGACTGCGTTGCTTATGCAGCTGCTAATGCTCATACGGCCACAGGGGACTATTCGTCATCCCTGTCAGAACTATCACAGACGAACCTAGGAGATGTCCAAATATTGTTTTGACCATAACTTTTTCCAAACAAGTCAAAATCTAACTTTATAAAGGTCAAAACTGTGTAGAATCAAATTTTATACAACATAGGACTATTGTTTTTCGAAAATAGCCAAGTTTGATGGATCAAAACCATGAAAACCTATGAAACCCTAGTTTTAGGAACTCAGATCTACACAAATCTAGCCATTAAAATTAAAATCTCCAAGAACTAAACTTGTAGAGAATGAAGAGAAGAATAATATAAACAATTAATACCAAGAAAAAATCAAGAATAAAAAATTCACTAATCTCCACTTTTGAGCAAGCAAGTTGTACTTGCCTATGGGTGATAGTTGAGGGAAATAAATAGAAGAGTGAATGAGGAGAGAGAGAGAGAGGAAGAGAATATAAATAGGGGTTGGCTTAAGAAAATCCTAATCCCTAATCTCTATCCATTCCACTAATGACAAGCTTAAAAGCTACATGCAACCACTAATAAATAATATACAGAATTATAGATATGCTAAATACTGATACCGTATACAGAATCCATAAAGAATACGTATATCGGGATCGGGGAGTGACATCTCTATCCTCCTTAAAAAATTTCGTCATCAAAATTTCAACCAAGACAAAGATAGAGATATCCGGGCAAGCAAGGTGCAATTACAATCTACGCAAGCAACCTATCATTAGCAATCATTGGTCATACATTTCAAAATTTACCAAGGTATGAGGAGAAACATACCTTCCGAGTCGAACAAGTACGGATACCGAGATCTAATCTCGTCCTCGCACTCCCAGGTTGACTCTTCCGAAGAGTGATGGCCCCAAGCGACATGGACAAGGCGAATAGTCCGGTTCTTGAGCACCTTCTCCCGCCGGTCCAAAATAGACACAGGTTGTTCCTAGTAAGTTAGGTCGGTACCAACGACTAACTCCGAATTACGAGGACATGACTCGGATCCGGGACATACCCACGCAACTGAGATACATGAAATACATCATGTACGCCAGATAGCGAGGGAGGAAGGGCAAGCCGATAAGCAACATCGCATACCCGAGCGAGAATCTCAAAAGGACCAACGAATCTCGGACTAAGCTTTCCTCGGGTTCCAACTCTAATGACACCCCGAGTCGACAAAATTCACAGAAACACTTGGTCACCGACACCAAACTCTAGAGGCCTTCGATGCTGATCTGCCCAGTGGCGGTGTCTGTCTTGCACGACTCGAAGCCGTTCTCTGATCAACTTGACTGTCTCCACGGTCCGCGTGATCATCTCTGTCCCAACAATTTTCATTCTCCCACATCGTCCCATGCCAGAGGGAACCTGCACTTCCTTCTATATAATGCCTCAAACGGTGCCATCTGTATACTTGCCTGATAACTATTATTGTAAGAGAACTCTACTAAATGAAGATGATCTTCCCAGGTTCCACCGAAGTCTAAAGTACAAGCCCATAACATATCTTCTAAGGTCTGAATGGTTCTCTCTGATTGTCCGTCCGTCTACGAATGATAGGCTGTACTGAACCTCAACTTGGTACCCAAACTTTGATGCAAACTCCACCAAAAGTGATTGGTGAACCGCGTGTCCCGATCTGATACTATGCTGACTGGAACACCATGCTGCCTCACAATGTGCTTCATATACATTTCTACCAGCTGCTCAGTAGACTGCCCTACTCTGAAAGGAAGAAAATGCGCAACCTTCGTGAGCCAATCCACGATCACCCAAACTGCGTTTCGGCCGGTCGAAGATCTAGGTAAACCGGTCATAAAGTCTATCGTGATGTGCTCCCACTTCCACTCTGGAACAGGAAGCGGCTGCAATAATCCTGCTGTTCTTTGCTATTCTGTCTTCACTTGTTGACATATCAAACATCTAGATACGAATCTCGCTATCTCCTTCTTCATGCCATTCCACCAAAAGTGCTGCTTCATATCCTGGTACATCTTTGTACCTCCGGGATGAATAGAATAAGGGAAACTATAGGCTTCCGACATAACTTCATATCGAAGGTCTCCATCTGGTGTACAAAGACGATTTTTGAACCTAAGTGTTCCATCATCATGGATTACTAACTCCTTCCTGAGACCTGACTCTCACTCTGATCGAAGTTTTGGATTCGCGGATCCTCCGCCTGAGCTGCTCTGATCCTCTCTACTAAAGTGGACTGAATCTGCAAACTGGCTATAACTCCCGTATCTTGCGACAAGATCACTTCAATTCTCATTTCCTGAAGATCTTCCAAAATATGCCTATGCGTGGTTAGAATGAATGCACCACCTCTCCTGCTCAAGACATCTGCTACCACATTCGCCTTGCCTGGATGATACTTAAGATTTATATCAAAGTCCGTCAGTAATTCCAACCATCTCCTCTGTCTCATGTTCAGGTCCCTCTGGGTAAACATATACTTTAAACTCTTATGATCAGTATAGATCTCCACTCAATCTCTATATAAGTAGTGCCTCCATAACTTAAGCGAAAACACCACTGCTGCTAATTCCAGGTCGTGAGTCGGATAGTTCTTCTCATGATCTCGAAGCTGTCGAGATGCATATGCTATCACCTTACAATGCTGCATCAATACACATCCAAGTCCCTTCCTGGATGCGTCACAATACACTGTAAACCCTCCCGATCCTACCGAAAGTGTCAAGATCGGGACTGAGATTAATCTCTTCTTCAACTCTTCAAATGATGTCTGACACTCTGCTGACCAAACAAACTCCACATCCTTATGCGTCAAACGTGTCAAGGGTGCCAAAATCCTGGCGAAGTCTACCATGAACCTCATGTAGTAACCTGCCAACCCCAAGAAACTACGTACTTCTGCTACCGTCTTCGGAACTGGCCAATTCTCCACTACCTCAACCTTTTTCAGGTCTACTGACACTCCTGCTCCAGAAATAATGTGTCCCAGGAACGAAATATGATCCAACCAAAACTCACATTTATTAAGCTTCGCATAAAGTTGGCGCTCCCTCAGGGTCTGCAAAACTGTTCGAAGATGTTTCTCATGTTCCTCCTCACTACTAGAATAGACGAGGATGTCATCTATAAACACTATTACAAACTTATCCAAATAGGGTAGAAAGATACGATTCATCAAATCCATGAATACTGCTAGGGGCGTTAGTCAGTCCAAATGACATTACCAGGAATTTATAATGCCTATACCGTGATCTAAATGCTGTCTTGGGTATGTCCTGCTCCCGGACCCTCACTTATTAATATCCAGATCGAAGATCAATCTTAGAAAAGATGCAATCCTTACTCAATTGATGAAATAAGTCATCAATCCTTGGTAACGGATACTTGTTCTTCACGGTTACTGCATTCAACTGCCGGTAGTCAATGCATATTCGCGTCGATCCATCCTTCTGGGGCACCAAAATCACCGGTGCTGTCCAGGGCAATTTACTATCTCGGATAAACTGCTTCGCCTTCAATTCTTCTTCATGCTGGTACAACTTGTCCAACTCTGACTGCGACATCCTGTATACTCTGCCGACTTTAGACTCCATCCCAGGATTCAGCTCAATGCAAAACTCTACATCTCTTACTGGTGGTAAACTTGAAAGCTCATCTGGAAATACATCAGCAAACTCTCTGACCACTCTGGGAATCTGCTCCTGCTCTGCCAACGCTTCTGCAACGATGCCCTTGGGTCAATCTTCCAATGATCGAACAAAGACAAACTCCTCAACGCCAGGTATATTAAATACTACCCTACCTTTTCGACAATCTATCGTCGTATGACTGTCTCTCAACTAGTCCATGCCTAGGATAACATCAAAGTTGCCCATAGGGAACTCAATCAACGATGCGGGCAATATTTGCCCACTCACTACGATTGGACACACTAAGCACACTCTGCTAACTCCTACGAGCCCATTACCAGTGAGTATATTCATCCTCTCTGGCAATGCCTCGAATTTTAATCCAATACGTGTCATAAATCGTACAGATATAAAAGAGTGGGCAGCCCCCGAATCAAACAATGCTACTGCAGGAAAAGAGGTAACAGAAATATTACTTGCAACCACGTCGCCTGAAGCTAGCGCATCCTCCAGTGATAAGGTGAAGGCCTAGCCCTGGCTTTGCTGAGCTCCCTCCTGCTGCCTTCCTCGACCATACTGTCGCTGCGGCCGCTGCGGGCCTTCCTGGTTCTGTACCTGACGAAACATCTGAGCCTGCGTTGGTAGATGCTGGGCTAGCGGCCTCACGGCCAATGCTGGTCCTCTACTCGGTGCTGCCCCTGGAGCTGGCAATGTAGGAAACTGCTGAACGGGCCCTCCTGGCCTCTGTATCATAGGACAATTGGCAATCTTATGGTCTGGACTGCCACACCTCATGCATAACACATTACCTGAACGACACACATCCCTAGTGTGCCCTCCCTTACCACAGTAAGTACATCCAATGGACGCCTCCTGGCACTGCTCCTGGTTCCTCGGCTGCTGATGTCGAACTGGTGCTGATATCTCAGATACGGCCGTCCCCCGCGGTGCTCCTGACTCATGAATACGGATGCCGGGTGCTGGCGCCGATGTTCGCTATACTGCTCCTCCGCTCCTACTCTGGGAATAAGACCTCTTCTGGCCCCCATGTCTTGTCACCAACCTTTGTTGAGTGAGTTCATGCCTCCGGGCTGTCGTTAAAATGACATCAAAAGTCTGATAGTCGTGCCCTTCTACTAGCTATAGAATCTCCAAATGAAGTCCCTGCTGGAACCTCATAGCCTTCTCTGGCTCTGTAGCTACCATCGTCGGTGCAAACCGACTCAGTCTGCATAACTCCGCTGCATATCCATCCACCGTCTTCCCAGCCTGCTTGAGACTGATAAACCTCTGCTGTAGCTCATACCACGCTACAACGCCAAAGTACTTGGCCTTGAATCTGGTACAAAAGCTATCTCAGGGAACAGGACACCTCAGTCCAACCTCTTCTGATGCTCACCAATCGCGGGCGAGATCCTGAAGTATCAGTCTGACCTGGTCAACCTTCTCTTCTGCTGGAACCTTTGCTATGGTCAATATGGCCTCAGTATCCTAAAGACATGTATCCGTCGGGATAGCGTCCTCCGTGCCGTCAAAATATCTCGGGTTGAGTCGACAAAACCTCCCCGATGCTCTTGAATCATTTCTGACACTTCTCTCAAGGGCTAATTGTAACCCCTGATTCAGTAGCACATTCTGTTCCTGCTGCAGGGTCTGCTGTTGCTGATGGGCTGCCACATGATGCTGCTGAGTGGCTAGAAATCCCCGGATGACCTCCAGGAGTGCTGCAACATCAGGTACTGGCGTCGCTACTGGCACTGCTAGGGGTGCAGGAGTTTCTAGAACCTGCGGTTCCACTGGCTCGGATATTACTTCCACTCGGATCTGGTCAGGAGAATATATTCCTTCCGGTTGCTGCCCCGTCGAGCCATGCTCTGTCGGTTGTTCCTCCATGTTGGCCTCACCAGTTACTGAGAAAGAAGCACCCCTATATGGAAAGGTACATGATATTAATTTTCAGGACGAGGAGGATTCAAGGATGCAATTTAGGTTATCAATCAAGGTGAGGCAAGAGAGATCGAGGCAAGAGATTCAAAGAAAATAAGTTTTGATTGAGACTCCTATAATAGTTACACCCTACAAGTCTAAAAATCAGACCTGCATGGGCCACCAAAAAAAGCTTGTCACGTTCCAGTACCAAAATACGGAGACGGACTAGGCCAGCTACTCCATATGAGATATACAAACGTCATACGGCAATCATGGCTATCGAGAGATGAGGGGGTATATGCAACATTCAAGTCTCCTATGGTTACACAAAACATCTATGTCTCAATCATTCAAAGCAAGAAAACATCAATTAATGAACATATAAGATAAAGCAGTAAGGCGTCCCGGACGCTTCATCTAAATGATCATGGGGATCTAGCTTTATAAGTTAGCTAGCCCAGAAAGTCATGCGTAAAAAATTGTATTCAGCTGCAGTCTGATTTAATTATAATTATGCAAAGACAAAATGTCTTGATTGGGCGGCTAAACAGGTGCCGGTGGCTAAACGCCAGGACATAAGTAAAGATACTAGAGTGGTGGAGAAGAAACCCACTCGAGTCCCCCGCCAGCCATGCTCCTAGTATGTACCATTGACGTCAGGGAAGAAGTTTGGATCCTCAGGCTCTACTACGTGATCTGGCCAAACAAAACGAGCGGGGTCAGCCCCGAATAGCAAGTACCACAAGGGAGCACAAAAAAGTGAAATAAAACCCAAGCATAAAATAATATTATAAATAATAAATAAAGCTTCCGGTCGTAACCTCGGTCCATAGCATGTCCTAGCACGATAGACCAACCCAACAACCAAACAAGGACATGGGTCGGACCACGCACCATGACAGTCCATGTCCCTCGGCTACTAACGGAAGGCTCAAGCACAGTTAAGTCGTTTTCCAAGCGGCCATTCATTCATGCGGCTTTCTATATTTGGCGGAGTTATCCCCGCGATACTGATTAAAAGGAATCCTCAGATCGTGTCAACCTAGCACGGCTAGCCAAACCATAAGACATATAACACATTGAATATGCACCAGTCCCCCGGAGAGCTACCGCGCTAAAACATTTAACTCATAGCTCGTAGGAGTCGGATATAGCCTTTCGCTATAGGCGAATAAAACCATATATGTGGCGGCCAACCCGATACGTCAGGTCTGGGCCTGGGGTGGCTAGTATGGCACGATCTCGGGATTCTTTCCACCCAATGCATCTACCAAGTTAGTTGCCTTGTTAATCCCTAGGTTATACTCAGAGTTCACATGTCATGGTCACATGTTCGCGCCTCTAGATGTCGTACATTGTACGAGTACCCCAAGAAGGAATCCGTACTGGCTCATGGAGTCATACGTATGTACCCCCTTCTTGGTGTAATACAACACACAACACACCACGTCATTGCTATCGACCATTACTGATGTAAATGCTAGACTCTTGAAAGTACTGGCAAGTATCACGTAGGAACACTTAGCGCAAAAGATTGCACCTCGGTGCTCGCATAGATTGTACCTCAGTACACACGTAGGATTATCCAGCCATCACATAGGTAGTCAGATTAGAAATGAGGAGTAAGACACATAGGAACCTGCGGCTGAGGCTCATGCAGCTGGAAAATGTGAGCGTATGCGGCTCAGGACGATCGGGCACATGCAGCTCGAGAATACGGGCATATACGGCTCAAAATGGACAGGCACATGCGGCTCAGAAATATGGGCATATGCGGCTCAGACTGGACACGCACATGTGGCTCAGAATCAATAAGGTCACACGACCAGACTTTCTATGGCCCAGACTCATACGGCTGAGCAAAGAGCTCATGCGGCTAGGGAACAAAATCTATGCGGCCAAAAAACAAAATCCATGCGGCCAGGAGACAAAATCCGTACGGCCAGGAATCAAAATCCATGCGGCCAGAAGACAAAATCCATGCGGCCAGGAGACAAAATCCATGCGGCCAGGAGACAAAATCCATGCGGTAGCAATTTAAAGCAGACTTATGCGGCTCAAAATGCTTATGCGGCTACGACTGCTCATGCGGCTGCCTTGCTTATACGGCTGCTAATGCTCATGCGGCCACAGGGGACTATTCATCATCCCTGCCAGAACCATCACAGACGAACCTAGGATATGTCCAAATATTATTTTGACCATAACTTCCTCCAAACAAGTCAAAATCTAACTTTATAAAGGTCAAAACTGTATAGAATCAAATTTCCTATAACATAGGACCATTAGTTTTCGAAAATAGCCAAGTTTGATGGATCAAAACTGTCACGCCACGATTCCGTCGAATCGATAGTCGTCCTCCGGGCGTGATGCCGTAAAAACATAATTTACGATCGCACAAGGCATAGTCATAAGGTAATCCGAGACACGAGATCTAAGAGAGTATGCAGACAAATTGATTCAAATGATAAGTAAAGAAAACTTAATCTTTATTGATAATGAACATCTTTTACAGACTTCGATACAAGACTCATTGCTGCACGGGCTACAACATGACTCGATTATAAAAGAGTGCCGATGAGATAGCCATTCCATACATTGCACACATCCCTCAATATACAACAAAGTACTCAAGTGACCTGGATGGGAGGGACGCTGAGTCATCTTCCTTGGACTGTCGAGAGCCTTCAAAAGGAGAGTCGCAGAGAAAGTCTTTGACACACGGCCGAAGCTTCAAAAGTCACGAACGTCGCCGAGCTAGTTGGCGCATCCTTCCTGGTTCGCGGGACCTGCAAAGAGCGAGGATCAGCACAAAACACATGTACTAGTGAATGGATAATTAAATCCAAGCTCTGCATTTGATTCAAGAAATTTTGTAAACATGTTAGCTAGCTATTTCAATGATCTTTCTAACCATCCTGCTCGATTTACACGTTAACATGTTTTGAGGCAAGCATTCTAACTGTATAACATTAAGCTACTATCATATTCATCCCGTGTCCCGTGCACTTGTTAAGCAGTGAAAAGGGGTATGAAGGACACTGGCAATATCAAGCCATCGCGGACTATAGTATTGGTTAGACGACGCCCCTTTCGTATCGGGTAGCGAGCCCTGTGCAAAGTGCCTGCATAACTCATGCCGATGAAGGGTTGGCGCTTGCTATTCTCGTTCCTCCCGGACCGAATCGGTCCCTTGGCCTAGGCAACCGTTCGAGGAAACTACACCTTGTCGACAAGTTGTCCAATGACAGTTTTGCTTACTTAGCCGTATCATTACGATAAACGTTAATCGATTCATTCATTGCTTTGCATAGGCTAAGTGGATTTGTATAAGGAATATGTTTTCTATTTCCAATACCAGCAGTTGATAACAAGTGTTTCGTGAAGAATCGTGCTAGGATTTCTTTGATTCTACACTATTATGACAAGCATTTATTTTACTTCACATATTGAGTTTTGAAGTAGAGGGACGAAGAGAAGGAGGTCAGCCACTCGCCTTAGGCTTGCTTCAAGCGAGCGATCGGTTGGCTGCAATGACGTCGCCTACGTGATCACCTGCAATCGTATAAGTAACTGATTAGAACACTGTATAATTCAAAGATATTCGATATGAATGCGAAGCTCGAAAATGCGTCACGAAAACCCATCGAAAATATTCACGAAAAACGCATTCACGAAAACTAAAGCCAAAGCCAATCAAGTGCAGCATAAAAACCAGAACAACGGGAGGTCTCTTCCGACTCAGCCGCAGGCCAATCCTCGAGGCACAACCCGCTGAATATGGGACTTGGTTCCGAAGAAACCATTCCATAACGTGGAATGAATCTTAATTCAATCGTTCCCGTTCGATCGACTCGGCCGATTCCGACCTATCGGTCCCGACCGAATCGATAGCGACAGTGTTCCTTTTTCGCGTACCCCGTGGACGAAAACGAGGCACGATGTAGGGATGGGATACTACACCATAACCAAATAATAAAAAGTTTCGTCCTCGTAACTTAAAGATAGAACCTACCTCTACGAAAATAACGAAGGAAATTTCTCCTTTATTTCCGATTCAAGCTCCCACGTCGACTCTTCGACCGAATGGTTCCTCCAGAGGACGCGGACGAGAGGGATCGCTCGATTGCGCAACAGCTTATCCTTGTGTTCTAAGATTTGAACTAGCTCTTCGACGTAGGATAAGTCGGACATTAGCTCCAGCTGGCCAAAATCTACCATGTGGCTCGGGTCGTGCACATACTTCCGCAGTTGAGATACATGGAAGACAATGTGTACACCTTCAAGTTCCGGCGGTAAGGCAATTTTATAGGCTACTGGGGCGATCCGTTCAAGTATTTCGAACGGCCCAACGAATCTCGGACTCAATTTTCCCTATGCGCCGAACCGAGTAACTCTCCACATGAGCGACACTTTGAGAAATACGTGATCGCCTACTTGAAACTCAAGAGGGCGACGATGAACGTCCGTATAGCTTTTCTGACGACTCTGCGCTGTCTTTAATCTTTCATGAATGAGCCAAATTTTCTGCACGGTCTGTTCTACCAGTTCCTGACCGAGAATCTGCCGCCCTTCGACTTCGTCCCAACAAATGGGTGATCAGCACTTGCGCCCGTACAAGGCTTCATACAGCGCCATTTGAATGCTGGATTGATAGCTTTTGTTGTATGCAAATTCGGCGAGAGGTAGATGATTGTCCCAGATTGATTTAAAGTCAATTGTGCAGAGTCGTAGCATGTCTTCGAGAATCTGATTGACGTGCTTCGTTTGGCCGTCGGTCTGAGGATGGTAAGTTGAGCTGAACTGTAACTTGGTACCCAGCGCCGACTGAAGGCTACTCCAAAATTGCGACATGAACCGTAAATCCCGATCAGAGACGATGGATACTGGAACTCCGTGCAGCCGTACTATCTCATCAAGATATATCTGCGCCAGGCGATCAACGCTCCAAGTAACTTTGATGGCAATAAAATACGCTGACTTGGTTAATCGATCGACGATGACCCAGATGGCATTATTTTCCCGTGGCGTCTTTGGCAGACCAACAATAAAATCCATACACACGTGCTGCCACTTCCATTCTGGAAATGCCAGATTTTGCATCTCTCCGCCCGGTCTCTGGTGCTCAGCTTTCACCTGCTGACAGGCCATACATTGCGACACGAAGAGTGCCACATCTCTTTTCATCCTGTACCACTAGAAGTTTGTGCGAAGGTCCTTGTACATCTTTGTGCTACCGGGATGCAAAGTGTATTTCGCATAGTGCGCCTCTGACAGTATCTCCTTTCTGAGTTCTGAACGTCCGAAACGCATAGCCTACCCTTCAATCGAAGCACGTCGGTCTCGTCTTCCATAAAGTCGGTCGTCCTGCCCGTCGAGATTAGATCTCGCATTTTCTTTATGTACGAATCGTCCTTCTGAGTGGTCTTGATCTTATCAACCAAGCTCGACTCTAACTGCAACTTTGCCAACTGCACATTCTGGAATCTGACTCGGAGCTCGATGTCCATCTCTTCTAGGTCACGTAGCAGTCTGGGATCGATGGATAGCGAGGCTATGTACTTCCGACTCAGAGCGTCCGCCACAACATTTCCCTTTTCCGGCGTATAGTCGATAGTCAAGTCGTAATCTTTTATTAGTTCTAGCCAACGCCTTTGCCGCAAGTTCAGCTCCTTCTGTGTGAATAGATACTTGAGGCTCTTGTGATCGGTATAGATCGTGCACGCCATGCCATAGAGATAGTGGTGCCACAATTTTAACGCGAACACAATCGCCGCTAACTCCAGGTCATGCGTGGGATAGTTCTTCTCGTACGACTTTAGCTGTCGGGAAGCAAAAGATATCACCTTGTTTCGCTGCATCAGCACACACCCAAGCCCTGACCGGACGCGTCGTTGAATATCTGGAAACCCTCAGTCCCTTCTGGAAGTGCGAGTATCGGGGCCGAGACGAGCCTTTGCTTCAACTCTTGGAATGCAGCTTCGCAGTCGTCTGACCATTCAAATGCGACTCTTTCTGGGTGAGGCGAGTCAGAGGCGATGCGATCTTTGCAAAGTCTTTCACGAAGCGTCGGTAGTATCCCGCTAAGCCAAAAAAACTTCAAATCTCGCCGACGGACGCTGGTCATTTCAAATCGACAACGGCTTCAACTTTTTTTGGGTCGACCGCAATGCCTTCAGCAGAAATGATGTATCCGAGGAATGCGACGCTGCTAAGCCAAAATTCACATTTGCTTTGCTTCGCGTATAGTTGATTTTTTCGAAGGGTCTGAAGCACGGTCCGCAGAAGCTCAGTATTTTGCTGCCTATTCTTCGAGTAGACGAGTATATCGTCGATAAAGACTACTACAAACTTGTTAAGGAATGGTCGGAACACCCGATTCATTAAATCCATGAAAGCGGCAGGGGCATTCGTTAGGACGAACGGCATTACCAGGAACTCGTAATGGCCGTATCGAGTGCGGGAGGCAGACTTCGGCACATCGTCCGGTTTGATCTTGAGTTGATGGTAACCCGAACGCAGATCAATTTTAGAGAACACCGTGGCTCCTTGAAGCTGATCAAACAGATCGCCTATACGGGGCAGGGGAATTTATTCCGGACGGTGGCTTTATTCAGCTCGCGGTAGTCGATACAAAGACGCATAGAGCCATCCTTCTACTTGACAAACAGTACGGGCGCTCCTAGGGCGAGATGCTGGGTCGAATGAATCCTTTGTCGAGCAACTCTTATAACTGCACCTTGAGTTCTTTTAGCTCTGTAGGGGCCATTATGTATGGGGCTTTCGAGATCGGTCGAGTGTCGGAGAATGTATCGATAGTGAACTCAATCTCTCGATCGGGCGGTATGCCGAGCAGCTCGTCCGGGAACACATAAGGGAATTCTGCCACAACGTCGGTCTGATCCGTGTTTGTACCATCCTGTCGCATGTCTCGAACGAAACCTAGATAGCCTTCGCATCCAGAATACAGCATCCGTCGAGCAGATATTGTAAAAATCACCATGCAGGTCGGCGACGCCTCACCACACGAGTAGCAGAATTCAGGCACTCCAGGTATGCAAAATGTGACCCTTTTTTCAGCGCAGTCTATGGTTGCGTTGCACGGACCGAGCCAATCCATCCCCAGAATGATATCGTAGTCCTTAATATTTAGAACAATCGCATCGAGACTGACCTTTTGACCACCTATACAGATGATTCCGTCTCTGCAGACTAAGTTTGCAAGTAGTGGCATGCCCGACGGTACGTTAACAGAGAGATCGAGGCCCAGTTGTGTCAAGGAGAATTTGTGCTCGACGGCAAAGTCTGCCGATATAAAACTATGCGTGGCACCTGAATCAAATAATACACGAGCAGGTTTATTATTGAATTACAGTATACCTGTCACGACTGTATCGGATGCGAACGCTTCGTCACGAGTTATGGCGTAGACGCGGCCCTGAGCATTGGGGCGACGGTCCTGGCCATTCAGTTGTGCGGTCGATGGAGCCCGAGGTGCTTGGCCTCGGCTCTGATGGTGTTGTTGGGGGCGTTGGTTCGGCCGAGCTTCCGGGCAGTTCTTTGCGATATGATTTTTGTTACCGCAAACGAAACATGCCCCGTTCTTAAATCGACATTCGACAGCATGTGCCCCTCCTTGTGGCAGAACTCACAAACTACTCGATCCTTCGTCTGGTTGCCGCCTCCGTTGCCGCAGTTTTGACGCTTGTGTGCATTGTTGCCTCCCGTATTATTATGACGTTTGTTATTAAAGTGAACAACGTCGGTAGTAGTAGAAGGATACTCGGACTCCAGACGGAGGGTATGGTTGAGTGCCTCGCCCATGGTTTTGTATTCAGGCACCGAGACATGAGTACGGATAGTGGAACGCAGGCCCACTATGAATCGTTTAGCTCGACTTGCAGTAGTAGGTAGGTAGTCCCCAGCAAACTTGGCCAGTTTGTTGAATTCGTCCGCATATTATCGTACAATCATATTCCCTTGTGTCAACTGCATAAACTCGTTTTCTTTTTCCTGTCGCACGCCTGCAGAAAGATATTAAGTCTCGAACGTATTTCTGAATGTCGCCCATGAGATCGTCGCCGTATCGTCTTCACGTCGAATAGTCCGCTTCTGCACAGCCCACCAATCGTGCACGTTCATTCGAAGTAGAAGTTGAGCACACATGACTTTCTTCGAGTCCTCGACACCCAGATGCTCGAACTTGTCTTCCAGCTCCTCCAACCAGTCGATCGCCACCGAGGGATCTTCTGTACCGTTGAAGGAAGTGTGACAACTTTTTGTGAATTTTGACACGTCGAAGTTGGAACTTCTCGGTGCCACAAGTGAGAGCACGGGTGTCTCCGGTTCAGCTTCGTTAGATCGAACCGCAGGCTGGGTCACGACAGGCGTCATCGTTGAATTGTTGTTGTTGCCCACGACTGACTGTATGATTTGCTGGACGGTATTCAGCTGCTGCTGCTGCAGCTTGAATTGAGCCTCGAACCGATTCTCAAATTGAGTCTGACGAGCCTTCACTTGCTGACGATGGAGCTCATTTTGACGTTGCTGTATTTCAAGCATCTGCAGCATACGTTGCATCGAGTCGCCGGAAGGTCCGGCTATGGTAGGCGTCATTCTCGTTGGGTTGACGGACTGCTCGGGCCTAGAAGCACTCGAGCCGCTGGAAGTGCTCGTCTCGTCTTCCGCTTGAGCTCCCACAATTGCAGGAAAAAAGGAAAGGCAACTCTCGTTAGTTTCAGAAAATGTCCTGGGTTCAGCGTATGAAACAACTCTTCTCATCGACACGAGGTCAACGGTTAGAGACTAGAACTCGACACTGGAGGCCAAGGACGTAAAGCCATGCTTTGATACCATTATGTCATGCCCCGATTCCGTCGAATCGATAGTCGTCCCTCGGGCGTGATATCGTACGAACCTAATTTGCGATCGCACAAGGCATAGTCATAAGGTAATCCGAGACACGAGATCTAAGAGAGTACGCAGAAAAATTGATTCACACGATAAGTAAAGAAAACTTGATCTTTATTGATAATAAACATCTTTTATAGACTCTGATACAAGACTCATTGCTGCACGGGCTACAACATGACTCGATTACAAAAGAGTGCCGATGAGATAGTCATTCCATACATTGCACACATCCCTCAATATACAACAAAGTACTCCAGTGACCTGGATGGGAGGGACGCTGAGTCATCTTCCTTGGACTGTCGAGAGCCTTCAAAAGGGGAGTCGCAGAGAAAGTCTTCGACGCACGGCCGAAGCTTCAAAAGTTATGAACGTCGCCGAGCTAGTTGGCGCGTCCTTCCTGGTTCGCGGGACCTGCAAAGAGTGAGGATCAGCACAAAACACATGTACTGGCGAATGGCTAATTAAATCCAAGCTCTGCATTTGATTCAAGAAGTTTCGTAAACATGTTAGCTAGCTATTTCAATGATCTTTCTAACCATCCTGCTCGATTTGCATGTTAACATGTTTTGAGGCAAGCATTCTAACTGTATAACATTAAGCCACTATCATATTCATCCCGTGTCCCGTGCACTTGTTAAGCAGTAAAAAAGGGTGTGAAGGCCACTGGCAATTCAAGCCATCATGGACTATAGCATTGGTTAGACGACGCCCCTTTCGCGTCGGGTAGCGAGCCCTGTGCGAAAGTGCCCGCATAACTCACACCGATGAAGGGTTGGCGCTTGCTATTCTCGTTCCTTCCGGACCGAATCGGTCCCTTGGCCTAGGCAACTGTTCAAGGAAACTACACCTTATCGACAAGTTGTCCAATGACCGTTTTGCTTACTTAGCCGTATCGTTGTGATAAACGTTAATCGATTCATTCATTGCTTTGTATAGGCTAAGTGGATTTGCATAAGAAACATGTTTTCTATTTCCAATACCAGCAGTTGATAACAAGTGTTTCGTGAAGAATCGTGCTACGATTTCTTTGATTCTACACTATTATGATAAGCATTTATTTTACTTCATATATTGAGTTTTAAAGTAGAGGGACGAGGCAAAGGAGGTCAGCCACTCACCTTAGGCTTGCTTCAAGCGAGCGACCGGTTGGCTGTGCTGACGTCGCCTACACGATCACCTGCCATCGCATAAGCAACTGATTAGAATACTGTATAATTTAAGGATATTCGATATGGATGCAAAGCTCAAAAATGCGTCACAAAAACCCATCGAAAACATTTACGAAAAACACATTCACGAAAACCAAAGCCAAAGCCAATCAAGTGCGGCATGAAAACCAGAGCAACGGGAGGTCTCTTCCGACTCAGCCGCAGAGCCAATCCTCGAGCCGCAACCCGCTGAATATGGGACTTGGTTCCGAAGAAACCATTCCATAACGTAGAATGGATTTTAATTCAACCGTTCCCGTTCGATCGACTCGGTCGATTCTGACCCATCGGTCCCGACCGAATCAATAGCGACAGTGTTCCTTTCTTGCACACCCCGTGGACGAAAACGGTACACGATGTAGGGACGGGGCACTACAAAAATCATGAAAACCCATAAAACCCTATTTTTAGGAACTCAGATCTACACAAATCTAGCCATTAAAATCAAAATCTCCAAGAACTAAACTTGTAGAGAATGAAAAGAAGAATAATATAAACAATTAATATCAAGAAAAAAAATCAAGAATGGGAAATTCATTAATCTCTACTTTTGAGCAAGTTGTACTTGCCTATGGGTGGTGGTTGAGGGAAATAAATAGAAGAGTGAATGAGGAGAGAGAGAGAGAGAGGAAGAGAATATAAATAGGGGTTGGCTTAAAAAAACCCTAATTCCTAATCTCTATCCATTCCACTAATGATAAGCTTAAAAGCTACATGCAACCACTAATAAATAATATACAAAATTATACACATGCTAAATACTGATACCGTATACAGAATCCATGAAGAATACGTATATCAGGATCGGAGAGTGATAATAAACATAGATATCAAGGCTACGAACCATTTGTCCTATCAAGTCAGGCTCAGCTCGTGTACTTCACAGCTTATCCGAGACGGGGAACAACGAGGTTTGATTGGGGGACAGTATACAAGATTAAAGCTAGAGATACTGTAATGCCCTGCTCCGCACGGCGTATTACGCTGAGACGTTGACTCAAAGAGTCATGTTGATCGAATAAAAAGTATCGATACGAAGGTTACGTTGTCCCGAACAATGCATCGAACTAAGTCGATACAAAGAGTTGCATTATCCCAAAGAATGCATCAAGTTGAATCGATGCAAAGCGCTGCATTACCCCCAAGGATAAGTGCGTTAAGTCGGCTCGAAGATTCTAAGAAATCGAATCGATGTAAGTATTGATTTTATTTGTTTTATGTGCAGGCTATTCGTTTACGCTAAAATATTAGAGGTCGACATTTTGCCTCATTCGCAACGGGTCCACAAAACCCAAATCACCACCTCGCAACGGTCTGGGACTTGGTCATGGTAGGTCGAAATTGATCGAGTAGTTCAATAAAAATAAGAAGTATGCGAATGGATAAGTCAAGATTTGGCCGTGCAACAAAGATATGAAATCGAGCCGCATCGGCTCGACAAACAACAAAGGGTATCGGTTTAAGGTGGGAGGATTGACTCTTCTTTTTACTCCTTCATGTCTAAGTAAGAATGTATCATTGTATGCTAAGTTAACCTATCGACGCCACGGGCGTGGTCCGATCGGAAGATAAATTATAGTGCGTATCGAACACTAGTTAGAACAATTAAAATAAAATGTGCATCAAATGCACGAGTCGCTATGGAACATTGGATATCGCAAAGGCGAGCGCCTCGATACGCAAGCCACAAGAACATGGGATAACTGTATTTGGTGAGTGCCTTCGTGCATGAGCCATTCCGTGCCTTCGCGCACGAGTTAGAAAGGCTAGCACATTAAAAGAGAACATAGGCGGGTGCCCTAGTACACGAGCCATATACATTAAATACTAAGACATAGAACATAGAAATACGGCTTCGATACGTGTATCAAGTGCACGACGCGAAGAAAAAGATGATAAATGTGTCAAAACGTGCATACGTGCACGAGATCATAAAAGATGGCTTCGTTGCGAAAGAGTACAGTTGTGGCATGAATGTGACGGAACTGTCAGATATGACCTGATGCCTCGAAAATGTTCAGGACCTTTGGGTCGTTCAGTTGACGAACATTGAGTGGAGGCAAGATGTCATTGAACATTGAAACAAAGTCTGAAATGTGAGAACATAGAAAATTAATAGAAAAAAATACGAGATGATAAAGTCTAAGTCTCGGACTCAAGACTATGTTTGGTTATTTGAATAATAATGTGTTGCATGGTCGAATGTACTTAAAAAAATTGAGATAATCTCCCGTACACGGGAACGTTCTCTTCGAACAGGTGCGTCGAGGCACCGGGACCGTTCGACCTAGGAGGGATATAATCTTTGAGTGGCGCATATCCGTAAGACGATTAGCGACCGCTTAGCAAGATATAAAAAGCCATAAATTATGGTACACAATGGAAGGTCTCCGTAATTTGGGATAGCAACCCACTACGAGAGGCACCAGGCTACCCAATTCGAGAACGAAAAGAAAGAGAGAAAAGAAAGAAAGAAAAGAAAGAGAGAAAAGAAATAAAGAAAAAGAAAAAAGAAACATATAGCACCCAGTTTTCCAAATGAGGGTAATTTTGAAATTTCGTGTTTATAATTATTTTAATAATGATATTTAATTCATGATATAATTTTTGGTGATTTTAAATTATTTTAAAATTATTTAAATCAATGACTTGTGGTTTTGACGTTTTGCTAGTGAAACCCTAGAGACTGTTTGACCTAGAGCCTAACCATGTGATTATGATATTTTAATGTCATTTTTGGCCTAAGGATATTTTGCATTTGACCTCTTTGAATTATTTTGATATTATTTTATTATTTATGATATTGTTTTGGGATTATTTGAGTCGGGTTCGAATTTCATCTCAATCCGACTTGTAACGGGGACCCGGGGTAACTTAGACTCTAGTTGGACCCATGCATTAGTTAGCCATGGTCCACATTTTAATTAGTCATGTTAGAAAGATTTGTCATAATCCTAATTATTAGGTTAACCATTTAGAGTTTTTATTTTGACCCTTTTACCCCCAAACCCTAACCAAAATTGTTTTAAACACTTGTAACTAAGGGAGGGGCAAACTTGTAATATTCAATGAGAGGGGATATAACCATTGTGGCCGGCCCTAATAGGACTCCCATATCATTTTCTTTCTTTGAGAAGTCTTCTTCCCCAAGTGCTCTCAAGCTCTCCCAAGGAAGAAGCCTTTCTCCTTGGATTTTCTCTCCTTTAGGTAATATTTCCTTCTCTTTTATTTCTCCATTTTGCATTTAGAAAAGTTTTAACCATAGGAATGACACCTATTGTTGTGTCCCTATTTTGTGTCCTCTTGTGTCCATTATGTGTCCTTTAGGGATTTCTATTGTGTTATTGTTGTGTCTTGTGTTCATGGAAAAAACCCCCAAACTTGGACACACTTTATATTTAAAATATTGATTAAATGAATTAATTCATATTAAATCTCAGATTTGAATAAGTAGAGATGTGTTCTTGAGTACTTTACATTTCATTCATGTATCTCTTATAGATGTGTTCATGTTACATATATAGATTTGTGTATGTATATATATATATATATATAAATATATATATATATATATATATATATATATATATATATATATATATATATATATATATATTTATATATATATATATATATTGTAATGAGAGTGTATCTATATTTATATATGTAATAAATGGTTCATGAGGATTATATAATCAAGTTTATGAGTGTGGTTCCTCATATTATTATTGTCATTATTGTTGTGGATAATTAGGATATATATTGTGTATTCTTTTGGCTCAAACTATTTAAATCCGTCATAATTTTTATCCACGTTTTTAATTTCAGTCCTAACTTAGAAATGTCATAACTTTTAGCTCAAAGCTCGGTTTAATCTCCTGTTTTTTTTAAAAGAAGCGTATTGAAGTTAGCTTTCCAAAACATGTATTGATAGTCCGAATTCGTTCTGTAACTTTCTGGAGAATTATTTGAGTGTCAGCTATACGAAAGACAAACGCGTTCTCGGTGTTTTCGCGATTTCGGAAGTTTTCGGAAACGAAAATGCGATCCGTTTGAAGTTTCGAAAAGCTAACACATAGATCTATAACATACTTTAATCCTAGAATTTAATTCATGCTGAGATGGTACAGTATTGATTATTAGTAGAAGTTACTATTCGGCATGTACATTTTGTGCACCCTTGTGTGTAATATAATGTTCTATTTGATTTTAACCCTTGTTAATGTATATATATTATGTAATTAAATAGAGAATGCAAGCATAAGTAAATGGTTAAATAAATGATGTATAAGGTATAAGTATCCTATCTAATGTAAGCATGTATAAGTATGGCTTGTAATGAATATGTAGGTTCTATAGTATGTAATGTATGGTGCATATAGTAGTGCAAGAGAATAAATGAATGATGAATGAATGCAAGCATGAATGTAATGTAATAATAGATGTAATGTATACAACATACAAGTTAATGAGATGTAATATTCTATGTTAACACAAATCCTATATTACCTCATGTACCCCCTTACACTATGTTGACACTATCACACTTGACACTTTGTTCACTTACACTTTGACACTCTTTGATATGTATACACTATGTATGCCCATTTAACCCTCACTTGCCCCTTTGCCATGTTCACATACACACACATAGCCTTTTAAATAAGTATTTATGAATATAGTTAACTTAGCTATGTATGTATATTATATATATGTTAGCATATTGTGTTGTAATATATAAGTTTATATAACCATTTGAAATGCCATAATTATAGACCTAATGTTGAATACCAATATATGCATGTGTATATATGTGTAGACATATATAGCTTAAGTAATAGATTACCTAGTGTATATCCAATGTGAATTCTTGCCTATTTGAGTATTAAATAATTGCATTCTATATAGAGTTGGGTGTATGTTGGCTTGTATAGCCTTGTATTGATGTGTGCTTGCTAGGATAGTCTTGGTTAGGCCTAGTAAGACTTGCTGGGTTAGGACATGACCTAGTTTGACCTAGTTTGACTAGTGCAGTTGACCAGAGTTGACCAAGGGTTGACTTTGGCCTAGTTTGACCTAGATTCATGTAGAATGCATTGTAGTACTTTATATTACCCTTCTGGACATGTTGTGACTTGTGCTGTTCTAATTAAGAGCCAGATACCTCTCCTCGGACAGTATCTTTACCTTGGACATTCAGATATCAGGCGAGTACATTCTCTGATCTTTTCATACTTACCTGGATTATTTTCTTGCTCTAGATTACTCTACTTGATGCTGACACGTATCTTCATGGATTAGTACTATATGAATCCTTTTCTGAGATGTTATCCCTCTACGGGTGCATCGGGTATTTCATGTTCATGTACTTTATCATGTGCATCAGGTACTCCTTGTACTCGTACTAGTTCATGTTTTTACATGTTCTCATGTGCTTCATGTGCTTTCATGTGCCTTCATGTGCTTATCATATGCCTTATGTACTACTCATTACATGAGTTCACGTATCTTAACTGTATTCATGTGCTTATAACATAACTTGAACGGATTGATTGGGGCGGGGTGAGTAGAATTGGTTATATGATCACTATTCCCAGTAGCTGTATTCATGTGCCTCCTTATTTGTATTCATGTGCCCCCAAGCCGTTTACATAACCATTGTGCTCTAAATTACGTAGCCACTTACAGTCTCTACTATCATGTATTTACTTTCAGTTATAAAATATCTCTTGTTTACTCATACTTCCTATTCAGCACTTCCTGTATTTTACTCTATTGCATGATTTATACTCCTAACCTGCTATGAACTGTTTTAGAGATATGTGCTCGTTCCCGTCCTGACTGGACCTGTTGATAAATTTTACAGATAGCTTGGAGGTTGCCTGCTAGCCTAGAGGAGACACATTCGAGGTTGTTTAGGTAGTTATTTTAATTGTCTGGGGTTGTATTTACTTTATGGATTACTGTATCTGAGTTTGGAAATTTGAGATGTATTTCTGGATTTGTGTATCTTAGACACTTAGATTTCTCTCTGTTGTAGCTCTTTTGGATTTTATATTTTATCTATCCTTATCATGCTCTACCTTAGATGTAATTGAGTCTGTATCTGCTATGTCACCCCCATTCGGGGAGTATAAACTGTTTAGCCTTATACTGTTAGATGCATGAGACCTAGGACAGCGTTCTACCGCCGACACTGCGGCGTAGGCTGGACGTACCCACTTCTCGTGCCCTTATTCTAGGGTGCGGGTCGTGACACATTTTTAGTGGTGGCCCATGCAGGTCGAGATTGGCATTAGTGCGATTTTGTAGTAGCGCAACGACTTAGTTGTACTACTACGAGCCTGCTATAGGTTATATAAATTAAGATGTTAGGATGAGAGGATACTCAATCACTGTTAGGATTCCTTGAGAGATTCCTGGGATGACCCTTGAGAATCTTATTTTGAATTCCGATTTAAACTCCTTTTCCTTGTTTTGATTCACCTTTTTTCTTGATTTGAATTTGATTTTGTGGATTCATTGTAGAACTTTGAATCCTGGTATTAGTTGATGATTTTGATAAAATTTTGTAGTTGTTGATTTAATTTTGTATTTAGATTAATATTTTCAAATCCAAGGTACTCAATCACACTTAGGATTCTTTGAGAGATTTCTGGGACGACCCCTGAGAAACGCATTTTTAACTTCAATTGGAATTCCTTTTCCTCTTGTTTGGATTCACCCTCATTCCTTGCTATTGAATTTAAGCTTGATGGGTTCCTCTCGTTTGAACCGATGAGAAGAAACATATCTTCATTATTCTTTCTCGCCATTATTCCCTTGCATTCTTATTTACCTCTTATCTTAAACTCTGTCTCATTACATTAATTACCCATATCTTGTCGTCCCTACCAGATGTACTTCGAAACCCTTGAATCTTCGTATCTTTTGCATGGAGAAGGCTAAGGAAGTGACGTAAATTATGTAGCTCAGAGAAGACGTAACTGGTTATTTTATGATGATATAAAGGAAATCAAATGTGGAGTGTTCCATATGGAAACTTGAGATAGAAATGTGATAAAGGTCTCGAATAGAATAAAGAGACGTATACTGCCAATCTGGAAACAATTACATTTAGAGAAATTTTGGGGTTATGAGATAGTTTATAGGTGTATTCAAAACTAATGAGGATATCAGAGGTCAACCTAGTTTTGAGAACTTAGAAAATCTTGGTTATTGATTCTGGGGAAAACTTTTACTCTGAGGCTATGTAGAAGGTTAGTAATGGAAAAGAGAAGTTAATTGTGTTTAATAAGGATATTAAACAAGATGTTGCAAGAAAATGACTAGGGATAGAGAGAACACAAAGTTATGGAAGTTTAGAAATTATTGTGAAATATTTTTAGGAGAATAATATTCAAGGGTGTATGTCGAAGAAAATACGAAAGTTGATTTTATGATGGAAGATAAGTTTTGTAAGGCCTAGAGATTTAAATTAAATAATACGAGGAGAACAATTTGAACAAGTTCAAGGAATTCGTAAACGAGATTAAGAGGTTTTGGGTCAAATTTAAGACACGGTGAAAGAACTTGGAAATTTAAATAAATGGTTAATGTTGATTCCTAAATGTGAGGGCTGTGCTTCAAGAGTGATGTTTGGAAATTGGGAATTGCCTACGGTAGTCATGGTAAGGGTTTAAGTAAAGGTTAAATTTTCATATGGAGACTGGTGAGATAAAGATATGATTGGCAAGTTATGACCAGATGAACTTAAGAGTATCAGAAGCAGATGACTAACTCGATCTTCATTATTTTTGTGCATTAATTACCACCTCTTGAACTCCCACTTTCTAATTGAGATCCTTGACGTTCCTTATCGTGACTTTGATATTCGGAATGTAATACTAGATGTTACCCTCCAACAAATCTTATATGCAAGACCTAGACGAGCTCACCTTCGTGTAGGTATATCATGTCCCACTAAAACCCGTCTTCTTGTACTCTATTTTCTTGATATGATTTTCTGGTCAACTGGCTAAACTATAACCTCTACCATTATACTAAATTTCTTCTTATTTCAATTAGAAATCCAGCCTTGACTCAATTCTTTCGACCCGACATGTGATGGTGTTCTGCTTGTTTCCTTAGATGCTTAACCTTGTACCTTATCTGATTACTTGACCGCTTGGTTAAGAAACTTGGACTATGTAATTCCTTTCATCATTACCACCCTTATATCTTGTGCTGCTAAATTAGCCTTAGTTTTGCAAGCTTATCTATTTTCGAGCTTAGTCATGACATATTTTATTGGGTGGCCACCCATTAACATATTGTCTAATCAGAATCGGTACATGATGGTCTGATCAACCTATGGCACTTTGGTTCGCTTTTTTATGTATCAATCTACGAGAATGGAGACATAGTTAAACTTGACCCTAGAGTCTCATTCGCGACAGCCTTAATAATTCTCCTAGAAATCTTTTCATCGCCTATGAACCTCGTATTCGTACTCTATCGAATTAAATTTAATCATGACCTGAACCTCCATCATTGGATGCTCGTGCTCATACTTTGATTTCATTGATTTCCCTTCTTGCCCAAATCTCGTTTTATTCCGAAATTGATCAACTTAGATCGTGTCAAGACAAAAATTTATTTGTGATTTGTTGTGCCTAAATTTTCAATTTTTGCCATTTTATGGAATAATAACCTTTTAATAATTTCTTAGTTGCTTGTTAATGACCAATTTTTATATAGGATGGTAGACAGCCCTACAACCTTGATGATTGTTGTTCCCTTACCTTCCCAATTAGGACACCCTAGATTGTTTGTGTGTTGATACCATAGTACTATTTTGACCTAGAATAATTAGTGTACCTAGGTGAGACTTTCAACTGCTACGGTATGCCCTGACCTTGTATACTATTCCTTCAAATTGCATGATTTAGATAAAAAAAAATTTAGACCTTGATTGTTGGGAAATAGGGACGTCACCCTATTAGTATCAGTTGTAGATATATATAGGTTAGTCCTTGATGTGGGGATGTGTGTCTATAAACATGTAGCTTATGAGATTTATGAGAGATTATAGTATTAGCCTTGATAGGATGTACTAGTCTTTTGGTGAGTATAAATGTGTTATGAGAGATAGGGGCCTATATGTCTTAGTATGCATCGTCCCTATGGTAATAGAATGTATTAATAGATGGTTAATAGGAAGATAATAGTTTGAGCATACCTATAGCCTATGATCAGATCCTTTTCATCCTTAGTTAAGACCACTTTAAAATAGGTCCAGTCCCTTGGATATAGGTTCCAGTCCATATTTTATTGAAGTTCCATTACCGCCGTACAGCAGAGCAGTGTTGGAGGTATTCCTAGATTGACACTATTTAGATGTCCGTTTATTATTCCAGTGTTAGGAAGTGTTACCTTAGATATTGGGTAGGTTAGAGGCTCTAGAAGGAGTACTATCGATCTTAAATTTCGAGGACAAAATTTTTCTAAGGTGGGTAGAGTTGTAGCACCCAGTTTTCCAAATGAGGGTAATTTTGAAATTTCGTGTTTATAATTATTTTAATAATAATATTTAATTCATGATATAATTTTTGGTGATTTTAAATCATTTTAAAATTATTTAAATCAATGACTTGTGGTTTTGACGTTTTGCTAGTGAAACCCTAGAGACTGTTTGACCTAGAGCCTAACCATTTGATTATGATATTTTAATGTCATTTCTGGCCTAAGAATATTTTGCATTTGACCTCTTTGAATTATTTTGATATTATTTTATTATTTATGATATTGTTTTGGGATTATTTGAGTCGGGTTCGAATTTCATCTCAATCCGACTTGTAACGGGGACCCAGGGTAACTTAGACTCTAGTTGGACCCATGCATTAGTTAGCCATGACCCACATTTTAATTAGTCATGTTAGAAAGATTTTTCATAATCCTAATTATTAGGTTAACCATTTAGAGTTTTTATTTGGACCCTTTTACCCCCAAACCCTAACCAAAATTATTTTAAACACTTGTAACTAAGGGAGGGACAAACTTGTAATATTCAATAAGAGGGGTAACCATTGTGGCTGGCCCTAATAGGACTCCCATCTCATTTCCTTTCTTTGAGAAGTCTTCTTCCCCAAGTGCTCTGAAGCTCTCCTAAGGAAGAAGCCTTTCTCCTTGTGTATTGATTGGGGCAGGGTGAGTAGAATTGGTTATGTGATCACTATCCCCAGTAGCTGTATTCATGTGCCTCCTTATTTGTATTCATGTGCCCCCAAGCCGTTTACATAACCATTGTGCTCTAAATCACGTAGCCACTTACAGTCTCTACTATCATGTATTTACTTTCAGTTATAAAATATCTCTTGTTTACTCGTACTTCCTATTCAGCACTTCCTGTATTTTACTCTATTGCATGATTTATACTCCTAATCTACTATGAACTATTTTAGAGATATGTGCTCATTTCCGTCCTGACTGGACATGTTGATAAATTTTACAGATAGCTTGGAGGTTGCCTGCTAGCCTAGAGGAGACACATTCGAGGTTGTTTAGGTAGTTATTTTAATTGTCTGGGGTTGTATTTACTTTATGGATTACTGTATCTGAGTTTGGAGATTTGAGATGTATTTCTGGATTTGTGTATCTTAGACACTTAGAATTCTCTCTATTGTACCTCTTTTGGATTTCATGTTTTATCTATCCTTATCATGCTCTACCTTAGATGTAATTGAGTCTGTATCTGCTATGTCACCCCCATTCGGAGAGTATAAACTGTTTAGCCTTATACTGTTAGATGCATGAGACCTAGGACATCGTTCTACCGCCGACACTGCGGCGTAGGCTGGACGTACCCATTTCTCGTGCCCTTATTCTAGGGTGCGGGTCGTGACAAAACACCTTTAGTCCATTCTGGCACGAATACGCCAACGACCTTCATATAGTTAAAGAACGATAGGTTGAAAGTACATGCACATACTTGTATCTTGCACACATAGATCCTACAAAGAGAGCAATTATAACCTGACAGGGAAGGAATGGGGCGTATTCACCTTGCGTCGGTGCAAGGACGAGTACGTCTATGCTGGTAAGAAGTCGTACCACGAAACAAACACGATATTGCTTACCTGCTTGCCTTTTCAATTTGAATAATATGCTTGCCATGATAACATACTTTACCGCTTTCGAATATGCCATGAAATCGAACCTAAGGAGAATATAGCAAGATCATAAGCTAAGTGGCATGATTGAACATAAATACTAAAATGTCGGTTTAGAAAGTTAGTCTTTTCATCCGTACATGAGAGGACGAACGTACTGATCCCCCACCAGCTTTCATGCAGGGAATGGTTTGCTCGCGGCGAAGCATCACTTGATCGTGCAGTGGCATGGAATGTCGTAGCGTTTGAAGCGTGTGATCGCATTGACGCTCGGACTTGCAACAGGATTGATGCGGCTGAGATGTAGAAGGCATGAATTATGGAATGATGAAATCCTTTGTGGGCAAGAGAGAACTTGAGTGTTATAGCCAATCTGGAAAATTCAGTTGGGCTATTGAAAGCCTTTGTAATCTCAGATCATTATCAATAAAGAGAATTGTTTTGTATAGTTTGTTTTCTTTCGTTTGCTAATATCAAATCAAAGATAACCATTTTGAGAACTTGTCATCTTGCCTTGCACGAGTACAACTCCAGGCTCGTACGACATCCGTCCCCTGCGAGGACGATGATTCGGGTGATTCCTGGTTGGGATGTGACAAATTGGTATCAGAGCTCTAGGCTCAATTTCTTCAGGACGCTTGCTTTGTTTCAATTCCAAAGAGTTGCCCACCATCATTCGAATTACTCTTGACTCTACTCGATGTCGCATTGGATGTTCTATACAATAAGTCTAATACAAAGTCGGGTAACGTTGTCGCAAGTACTTCAAATTTACATGATGTTGCGAAGAAAGTTGTGAAATATTTTGTTGCAATGTATACAATGAGCCGTGAAATGTTAGTTGCTGCAAGTGCAACAAATTATGAAATGCGATTTGAGATGTTGTTGTTGCAATGTAACATGTTGAATGAGAAATAAAATGATGCATGAAGTGCAATGAGTTGTGAATATTGGTTGCACCAATGCGAGAACTTAAATAATGTGTTGCAGGAAGTGTAACGAGTTGATTGTGAATGTGCGTTGTAATGAAAGTGATAAGTTAATATCGAATGTGTTGAACAGATTTGAGCATTGACTTTGAATGTCGAGAATAAATTGTTGCATGAGGTGCAACAGATGTCAAAAATAAATATTTGCACGAGGTGTATTAAATATTAGAAATAAGTCATTGCACGATGTGCAATATATGTCGGAAGTAAATTATTGCACGTGGTGCAACGCATGTCAAAGTAATCACTGCACGGAGTGCAACGGATATTGGAAATAAATAGTTGCATATTGTGCAACGGGTGGAACTGAAATAATAAATCGATAGAAATGAATTGTTCGGCAGTGTACCGAACTTAAACTTGTATTGGCGAATGTACACATTTGCCGAATTGTGTCAAATTTTGATTAATCAAAGTTACGGTTGTGATCAAGTACGATCATTACGGAAATCTTGAGTCGGAAGAGATTGTTCGTTCATACCGAGTATGATGCGAGGGAAATAACTTAATTTTCGAGTGGTATATGTCATACCACGTATGCGAGGGAAATGACTTGATTTTTGAGTGGTATATGATATACCACTTGTGCGATAAATTGCATCGACGCGTTGTAAGAATTACGGAAGGTTTGTCCGCAACGAACGGGAGAGTACCGAGACTCGATTGTAAATTTGTATGACGGTATGTTGATGCAAGTGTTCTTCGAAAATCGGTTGGAATGATAAGACGGAACTCGTATCAATGAATGATACATCAGACAAAAATTATAAGTCGGTCGAACGACCGAGACTAACAAAATGATTATGCCTTGAGGCAATGATCGAATCGATCCGATAAGAAACTTAAAGTTATAAACGAGTCGCACGACTTGCGATCTCGATGAAAATATTGGACGATACAAATTATAATCGAATCGCACGACTTGCGATCTCGACAAAAATGTTAGAATATACGAATGGTAATCGAATCGCACTACTTACGATCTCGATAGAAATATTTTTTGATGCAAAGTATAATCGAATCGCACGACTTGCGATTTTGATGAAAACATTGGTTGATTCGGATAGTCGCGCCTAAGAAAGATAGTATGGTATGTCAAGACGAGACTCACTGTGAGCATGACGAAATAATATAAAACTTAGAGGGCAAGATTGCATGACTCGAGGGCGTGACGTTGAAAAATCGGTAACTTGGTTATGCGATCGGAGCATAACGAAATACAACGAATCGAGAAACAATTCGAGACATATGAAAATATTTGTGAAGAACTTGGACGTATGCAATGCAAGTTGTCGACGTTGAAACAGAATCAAAGTTGACCCTTACGCTATCGAAATTAATACGACGTATCGAGATCAATACGTAAGGAAATGTAAGCACGATGTGAGAATACAAAATGGAGTGTGCCTCGTGCTATCAAATTTTTGTAAATAACAATACGAGAATGAACGAACTGGCTGATCATGAACTTTGTGATTGATCAAGCCGAGACTATACATCATCGACGATTGTTCGATGCGTATAGCATCTCGTGTGTCGACCGCAAATAAGATAGACTCGAACTTAATTCGAGTAGATGCTTCGTGAATAGTAGAATCATCGATGGTAGTGCATGACTTTACTCAGGGGATAGTTGCGCATCACTTGTGCCAAGCCGATAGAAATAGTTTTGTCCGAAATTGGGTAGTCGCATAGAAATCATTGGAACGTAATTTGGCTCCAAAATAAGATATAGCATGGTTCGTAGTAAACTGTCCTTCATTAATGATCAACAATTATCGAGCATAGCTTCAGGACAGCTGACCTTAGAAGACTTGACCGCCAAATCAAATTGAATGTTGCAGACCGTAAGATGACCCATGCGATATCGCATATGAAATTGCATTGATAACAAATATAACGTGGTGCATTTTATGATAAGTCTAGACGATTTTGAGAATCGTGTTATGCTCGAGCGCAAGTGGTAAGAGAATGACTTAGGAGTTATGTTGTTAGATTTAGATTCACCTTGTAATTGAGCTTGCGTGAATCAAATTTATATTCGATGTTACGAGACGGATAAGTTGGGAATTTGGCTAGTAAATTCCTACTCGTTAGGAATCAAACGTAAGATGCATCGTAGAGACTTTGAGTCAAAGCGATTGTTGCCTTGAGCACCGTCGCCACTACAAAAATTTGTCAGATTAGCGACGGCTAAATACGTCGCTAACCTCGGTAAAAACGTCGCTAAATCAATTTAGCGACGTTTAAGGCGACGTTTAGGGAACGACGGAAAAAAATGTTTCACTAAACGAGAAAACATCGCAAAACGTCGCTAGGGGGACGTTATTTGCCGACGTTATTTACGTCGCTAATTAGCGACGTAATTTGCGACATTTATTGGTTGACGCTAATTAGCGACGTAAACGGCGACGTTATTGTGTTGTCTCCGTTTGGCGACACTGTTGCGACTTTTTGGCCACGACGAGCTGACATCAGATTATGGTGCCACGTGTTGCCACGTCAGCATTTAGCGACGCGTTTAGCAATATTTATTAACGTCGCTAATATTTAGCGACTAATGTTAGCGTCGCTAAAAACGTCGCTAAGTTAAAAAATATAAAAAAATAGGTTCCAGAATGCAAATGGTGCTGGAGCTGGAGCCTGAGCCAAAATACAGAATACAAAATACAAAATACAGAATCCAATCCCTGGGTTCGCCGACCCCCTCGGTGGAACACTCAACACCGGCACGCATAATACATTCCAGAATATACAAAAAATATAAAGAAAAAATACTATCCACAACGAACAATGTCAATATATAATATCCTCAACAAACCAAATCAATATCCGCAAATACGTACAAACTCAGTATCCTCAACGAAAAAACTAAATATCCCTAAATACGTACAAAGTCAAAATACAAAATACAGAATCTAATCCAAGGGTTCGTCGAAAATACAAAAACAAAGATTGACACACAGTTCTAATTCATGTGTTTTAAGTGTGAGAACGGATGGCTCAGAACACAACCCAAAATTTATTCTAGCATATATTAGTGTGAATCATCTATGTTCTGTATATATGGTGTAGTATACGTTCTTATCGAATCTAGTATCTAGTATCTGAAGAATGTAACATAATCAAGATGAACTCACATAATGTAATACTAAAATATCATCTACTACTATATAAGATATAGTGATAGGTTGTCGTATCATCATTGCCGAGGGATGAGGGTCGGAGGATAGTCAACTTTATCTACGGCTACATAGTTTCTGCCTCGCCAGTCGAATGGCTGCAGGGACTATGTCCGGATTACCATGTTGTACCATAGTTTCTGCCTCGCCAGTCGAATGGCTGCAGGGACTATATGTCCCGATCACCATGTTACCAATTAACCAACCAACAAAACTACTTGTTACAAATATCGACACTATATATCGCGAAACGTCGCTATGACGTCGCTAATAGCGACTAATTTAGCGACGTTAGTACGAACGTCGCTAAATTCTAATTATATTCCCCCACCAATTCATTTTCCCCTATTTTACTCTCTCACTCTCTCTCATCCCCCCTGCGGTGCTCTCACAGTACTTAAGTGTGAGAATGGATGGCTCAGAACACAACCCAAAATTCATTCGAGCATATATTAGTGTGGATCATTATGTTCTGTACATATGGTGTAGTATATGTTCTTATCGTATCTAGTATCTGAAGAATATAACAGAATCAAGATGAACTCACATAATGTAATACTAAGACATCATCTACTACTATATAAGATATAGTGATAGGTTGTCCTATCATCATTGCCGAGGGATGAGGGTCGGAGGACAGTCAACTTTATCTACGGCTACATAGTTTCTGCCTCGCTAGTCGAATAGCTGCAGGGACTATGTCCTGATCACCATGTCGTACCGTAGATTAATGCAAATGGAGCTGGAGCTGGAGCCTGAGCCAAAATACAAAATACAAAAATCTAATCCCTGGGTTCGTCGACCCCCTCGGTGGAATACTCAACACCGGCACGCACAATACATTCTAGAATATACAAAAAATATAAAGAAAAAATACTATCCGCAACGAACAATGTCAATATATAATATCCGTAAATACGTACAAACTCAGTATCCTCAACGAAAAAACTGAATATCTCCAAATACGTACAAAGTCAAAAATATAGTACAGTCCAAAAATGCAAAAACAAAACTACTGATCGCCTGGAGCTGGAGCTGGACACGGTGCTGGAGCCGGAGGAGCGCCACCAGATGACGCACAAATGCCGCTCGAGTGAGCCAAAGGCATGCAGCCACTTCCCTCCCTCCATTCCCCCTCTTCATATCTCATTCTATCAAAGTCACAACTTTTCCAGTGTTGCTCCCTCTAATGATGATGAACGCAAAAATCAAAGACCCCCTCTCCTTTCTCACTCTTCACAGTTCTCACAACATGAAGGATCAGTATTTTCTAGTTCTCTTCCATCCATCCATTCCTCCGTTCTGATCAAGCCTCCACATATGATATCCAGCTCAAGTGTAGAGGCGGGGGATAAGAAGTGGGCAGGAAGAGGAGGGGGAAGCAGCAAAGCCGACGGCATGACCTGGAGGAAGTACAGAGGCTTTCTTCAACATCCGTAGGAGAACTATAAGGATATTTTTTTTTCACAACATGTCACCTTGTCAAAGACCCTTAATGTGACAACCATGTACAACGGTGTCGGAAGACTAACATGTCATAATTTTCTAAGCCGTGTGTTTTGACATAATCCTCCTAACTCTTTCCTCCTATGTAGTAATCTTGTATTTCTTTATGAAGTGCAAGATTACTACGTAGGAGGAAATAGTTGGGAGGATTATGTCAAAGCACACGGCTTAGAAAATTATGACATGTTAGTCTTCCGACACCGCAGTAACATGATATTCACATTAAGGGTCTAGTATCTAGTATCTGAAGAATGTAACAGAATCAAGATGAAGTCACATAATGTAATACTAAAACATCATCTACTACTATATAAGATATAGTGACAGGTTGTCGTATCATATTTGCCGAGGGATAAGGGTCGAAGGACAGTCAACTTTATCTATGGCTACATAGTTTCTGCCTCGCCAGTCGAATGGCTGCAGGGACTATATCCTGATCACCATGTCGTACCGTAGATTTATGCAAATAGAGCTGGAGATGGAGCCAAAATACAGAATCCAAAATATAAAATACAGAATCCAATCCCTGGGTTCGCCGAAAATACAAAAACAAAGATTGACACATAGTTCTAATTCATATGTGTTTTAAGTGTGAGAAAGGATGGCTCAGAACACAACCCAAAATTTATTCTAGCATACATTAGTGTGAATCATCTATATTCTGTACATATGGTGTAGTATACGTTCTTATCGAATCTAGTATCTAGTATCTGAAGAATGTAACAGAATCAAGATGAACTCACGTAATGTAATACTAAAACATCATCTACTACTATATAAGATATAGTGATAGGTTGTCGTATCATCATTGCCGAAGGATGAGGGTCGAAGGACAGTCAAATTTATCTATGGCTACATAGTTTCTGCCTCGCCAGTCGAATGGCTTCAAGGACTATGTCCTGATCACCATGTCGTACCATAGATTAATGCAAATGGAGCTGGAGCTGGAGCCAAAATACAGAATAAATAAGAGAACTATCAGAGAATCACATAAAACTAACTAGAACTGAAATACAGTAATTGACAAATAAATGAGAGAACTATTAGATGTGAGGGAGAACAACACAATACCGTTGATAGCGAGATAGATAGAGAGAGACACAACTAAGTAGCACTCGACAACCAACCGAAGTGGATACTCTGAGAGATCCATCTGAGTAGGACGTATACTCTGAGAGATCACCTTTACAAGAATGATATCAGTAGTGGGATTGAGTGTTGGAGGAGATATTATCAGAATATACGTCCTACTCAGATGGGTCTCTCACCGTTAATATTTTTTTCTGACAGCATGGTGATGTGCTTCGTCAACAGATTCTTGCTCTGAGCCAAAACTTTGTTCCGAAGCTCAAGTGGACATCCTTCGTGTAGAGCTCTAGCGAGAGGTTCTTGACAGCATGGTGGTCTCCTTTGTCAATAGATTCTCGCTCGAGCTCTACACGAAGGATGTCCACTTGAGCTCCGGGTCAAATTTTTGGCTCAGAGCAAGAATCTGTTGACGGAGCACATCCACCATGCTGTCAGAAAAAATAGTAACGGTGAGAGACCTATCTGAGTAGGACGTATACTCTGATAATATCTCCTCCAATACTCAATCCTACTACCGATATCATTCTTGTAAAGGTGATCTCTCAGAGTATACGTCCTACTCGGATGGATCTCTCAGAGTATCCTCTCCGGTTGGTTATCGAATGGCTGTAGGACTATGTCCTGATCACCATGTCGTACCATAGTTTCTACCTCGCCAGTCGAATGGCTGCAGGAACTATGTCCTGATCACCATGTCGTAGTCCAATACAATCCAGAGATTGACACAGTACTAATTCATATATGTAGTCCAATACAAATAGTCTAATACAAAAACAACCCAATACAAATAGTCTAATACAAATAAGTACTAATAGCTAATAAGAACCATGCAGCTCACGCAAACGCTCAGTGATACGATCATGCAACCACCTCGAATAAGTGGGATCAACGGCGGCAGGAGAGATGTAGTCCCTTGCAACTGCTGCATGAATAGAACTCCCGGTCTCACTAGCTACCGGTGCTGGATGAATAAAACTCCCGGTCTCACTAGCTACCGGTGACACTTTCTCCTTAACAGTAGGAGGAGCCACCTCAGCATTCACTGTTTCTCTCAAACGACGTGCCGCTCCTCGGGTCATGGGTACCATCTGGTAAGATCGATATTCACAAATAATATAATTATAACATAAGCAAGCTAACTAAAGGAACTATCATATAATTTGAGTACATTTTCGAAAGCAGATAAAGTACAAAAAATTCAATTTTTTGCCAAGTATGAGAACGTATGGCTCAGAACACAACCCAAAATTCATTCTAGCATACATTAGTGTGAATCATCTATGTTCTGTACATATGGTGTAGTATATGTTCTTATCGTATCTAGTATCTGAAGAATGTAACAGAATCAAGATGAAGTCACATAATGTAATACTAAGTCATCATCTACTACTATATAAGATATAGTGTTAGGTAGTCATATCATTATTGCCGAGGGATGAGGGTCGGAGGGCAGTCAACTTTATCTACGGTTATATAGTTTCTACCTCGCCAGTCGAATGGCTGCAGGGACTGTGTCCTGATCACCATGCCTTCTGTCTCGCTAGTCGAATGGCTGCAGGGACTATATGTCCCGATCACCAAGTGTGAGAACGGATGGCTCAGAACACAATCCAAAATTCATTCTAGTATACATTAGTGTGAATCATCTATGTTCTGTATATATGGTGTAGTATATGTTCTCATCGTATCTAGTATCTGAAAAATGTAACAGAATCAAGATGAACACACATAATGTAATTCTAAGACTTTATCTACTACTATATAAGATATAGTGATAGGTTGTTATATCATCATTGTCGAGGGATGAGGGTCGGAGGACAGTCAACTTTATCTACGGGTACATAATTTCTGTCTCGCCAGTCGAATGGCTACATGGACTGTCCTGATCACCATGTCGTACCATAGTTTCTGTCTCGCCAGTCGAATGGCTGCAGGGACTATATGTCCCGATCACCATGTTACCAAATAACTAACCAACAAAACTACTTGTTATAAATATCGGCACTATCGGTGCGTTCGAATAGGAGTATCACATTTTTTGGCGTCGGAAAACAAATAATTATTACAAAATTATCAGATTTTTTGGCACTATCGGTGCCCCTGACCAAGCCCCCCCACCACCCCGAACCCTAACCCTCCACTCCCCCCTGCTCCCCTCCCCCAGCCGTCCCCACCCCCTACTCCCCTCCCCCAGCCGCCCACACATACCCACCCCTAACCCGAACCCTACCCCTAGCACCCCTCCCCCAGCCGCCCTCGTCCCCCCTGTCCACCCCCCAGCCACCCCCCAGCCACCCTCGAAGCACCCGCATCCCCCATGCCCCTCCCTCGAGCCAGGCGCACCCTTTCCCCCAACCACCAACAACCAACATAGCCAAAAAGAAAGAGAGTCGCCGGAGAGAGTGAGAGTCGCCGGAGAGAGTAAGAGCGCTGGAGAGAGTGAGAGCGCCAGAGGGGGGAGGAGAGAGAGTGAGAGAGTAAAATAGGAGAAAATGGACCCTAACCCGAACCCTAACACTAGCTTCCCTCCCCCAGCCGCCCTCGTCCCCTCTGCCCCACCCCCCCAGCCACCCCCAACCACCCGCATCCTCCCTACACCTCCCCCCGAGCCACCCACACCCCCCCAAACCACCAACAACCAAAATAGACGGAGAGAGAGAGAGAGGAGGAGAGGGGGAGAGTCACGTACCAGAAAGGGAGGAGAGTCGCCGGAGATAATGATAGTCGCCGCCGGAGAGAGCGAGAGCGCTGGAGGGGGAGGAGAGAGAGTGAGAGAGGAAAATGGGGAAAAATGAATCGGCGGGGGGGATATAATTAGAATTTAGCGACATTCAAACGATAGTCGCTATTAGCGACGTTTCGTGACGACTAGCTCATGTAATTAATATACGTCGTTATTTCGTCGCTTACTTCGTCGCTAGTAGCGACGATTAGCGATGCTTGACTAAAACATCGTTAATGTACACAATTTAGCGACGTTAATCGAACGTCACTAAATTTATGTCGCCAAATGAGCAGATTTTAGTAGTGCGCCTTGATGTAAACTTTTGTGTCGGATAGATTGTGACCTTTATGTAATGTTAATTTAAAGTTGCATCGGAAGAATTTAAGTACGATATCTAGGTAAGTAACCTAGCGGGCGTAGTCCTGAATGTTGAAGCATTTGCAAGTCAACAAAGAAAATTGTATCAAGATAAGTTGCATAGCCAGACTTCGGAAATAGTTGGACGGCAACTTTGAACGCAAGGCGTTGCGATCGGATGTGCGACGGCTCGAAGCAACGTATAGGATTGATAGTACGAAACATACAAAACGAGAAATGCGATTTTGAATCGCGTCGTGTGCAGTAACTTTATTGAATGAATCACGTATGTATCGAATATATGTATGCGATAACAATTTCGAGAACAGTTGCTAAATATAAGTCCGATAGGGAGTACGAGATGGCAGGTATAGAATTGAAATTACCTGTCAGCTTTGTTCCAATTTGCTACCACTGGATTTGGTCGAAATATATATATCTTTGGGATGCCTTGAATATAGGTATGGATCCAAATCGAGTTGTATACAAAAATTCAAATCGAGCTGCAGGAAAGACTTTATAATGTTAATTAAAAGCTTGCAAGATAGTGTAAACTGAACAACATTGGGGGGACGAGATTGTGAAACGATCTATAAAACACTTAATCAGAGTGTTGGTTTTGGTTCGAGGACGAACCTTGTTTTGAGTGGTATATTCTGTAATGTCCCGCTCCACATGGCACATTACGCTGAGACGTTGACTCAAAAAGTCGTATTGATCGAATGAAAAGTATCAATACGAATCGATACGAGACTTACGATATCCCAAACAATGCATCAAACTAAGTCGATGCGAAGAGTTGTATTGTCCCAAAGAATGCATCGAGTTGAATCGATGTAAAGCGTTGTATTGCCCCGAAGGATAAGTGCGTTGAGTCGGCTCAAAGATTCTAAGAAATCGAATCAACCAAGATGCAAGTCCGAATCGATGCAAGTATTGATTTTAGTTAGTTTTATGTGCAGGCTATCCGTTTACGCTGAAATATTAGAGGTCAGCATTTTGCCTCATTCGTAACGGGTTCGCAAAACCTAAATCACTGCCTCACAACGGGCTGGGACTTGGGCACGGTAGGCCAGAATTGATCGAGTAGTTCAATAAAAATAGGAAGTGTCCGAATGGCTATGTCAGAAGATTTAGCCGTACAACAAAGATATGAAATCGAGCCGCATCGGCTCGACAAACAACAAGGAATATCGGTTTAAGATAGGAGGATTGACTCTTCTTTTTACTCCTTCATGCCTAAGTAAGAATGTATCATTGTATTCTAAGTTAATCTATCGACGCCACAGGCGTGGTCCGATCGGAAGATAAATTATAGTGCGTGTCGAACACTAGTTAGAACAATTGAAATAAAATGTGCATCAAATGCACGAGTCGCTATGGAACATTGAATATCGCAAAGGCGAGTACCTCGGTGCGCAAGCCACAAGAACATAGGATAACTGTATTCAGCGAGTGCCTTCGTGCACGAGCCATTCCGTGCCTTCGTACACGAGTTAGAAAGGCTAACACATTGAAAGACAATATAGACGAGTATCCTAGTGCACGAGCCATGTACATTGAACACTAAGGCATAGAACATGGAAATACGGCTTCGATACGTGCATCAAGTGCACGACACGAAGAAAAAGATGATAAATGTGTCAAAACGTGCATACGTGCATAAGATCATAAAAGATGGCTTCGATGCAAAAGAGTACAATTGTGGCATGAATGTGACGGAACTGTCAGATATGACATGATGCCTCAAAAATTTTCAGGACCTTTGGGTCGTTCAGTTGACGAACATTGAGTGGAGGCATGATGCCATTGAACATTAAAACGAAGTATAAAATATGAGAACATAGAAAGTTAATAGAAAAAATATGAGATGATAAAGTCTGAGTCTCAGACTCAAGACTATGTTTGGTTGTTTGAATAATAGTGCGTTGCATGGTCGAATGGACTTAAGAAAATTGAGATAATCTCCCGTGCACGGGAACGTTCCCTTCGAACGGGTGCGCTGGGGCACCAGGACCGTTCGGCCTAGGAGGGATATATTCTTTGAGGGGCACACATCCGTAAGACGATTAGCGACCTCTTAGCAAGATGTAAAAAGTCGAAAATGATGGTATACAACGGAAGGCCTCCGTAATTTGGGATAGCAACCCATTACAAGAGGCACCGGGCTACCCAATTCAAGAAAGAAAGAAAAAAGAGAGAAAAGAAAGGAAGAAAAGAAAGAAAGGAAAAGAAAAGAGAAACACCTTTAGTCCATTCTGGCTCGGATACGCCAACGACCTTCATATAGTTAAGGAATGATGGGTTGAATGTGCAGGCACGTATGTATCCTGCACACATAGATCCTACATAGAGAGCACTTATAACCTGACATAGAAGGAATGTGGCATATTCACCTTGTGTCGGTGCAAGGGCGATTGCGTCTATGCTGGTAAAAATTCGCGCCACAAAACAAACACGAGATTACTTGCCTTCTTGCCTATTCAATTCGAATAATATGCTTGCCATGATAACATGCTTTACCGCTTTCGAATATGCCATCAAATTGACCCTAAGGAGAATATAGCAAGATCATAAGTTAAGTGGCATGATTGAACATAAATACTAAAATGTCAGTTTAAAAAGTTGGTCTTTTTATCATTACATGCGAGGTCGAACGTACTGATCCCCCACCAGCTTTTATATAGGGTGCAGGGAATGGATTGCTCGCAGCGAAGCTTTGCTTGATCGCGCAGAGGCATAGGATGCCGTAGCGTTTGAAGTGTGCGATCGCATTGACGCTCGGACTTGCAACATGATTGATGCGGCCGAGATATAGAAGGCATGATGTATGGAACGATGAAATCCTTTATGGGCAAGAGAGAACTTGCGTATTGTAGCCAATCTGGCAAATTCAGTTAGGCTATTGAAAGCCTTTGTAATCTCAGATCATTATCAATAAAGAGAATTGTTTCGTATACTCTGTTTTCTTTCGTTTTCTAATATCAAATCAAAGATAACCATTTTGAGAACTTGTCATATTGTCTTGCACGAGCGCAACTCCAGGCTTGTGCAACATCATGTTCCATGCGAGGACGATGGTTCGGGTGATTCAGGGTCGGGACATGACAGATACCTTTGATGTTGACGAAAAAGCTTATCAGGAGGACAAGATACCTCTTATAACAAATATTGTAGTTGTAGACTCCACGAAAGTTACTCATTATACGACTAATAATGTAGAAGATGTAGAATTATCCGAAAAAGAAGACTAAGACGAAGGCGAAGATGAAAGTGAAGATGAGAAGGAAGAGAAGGTCGAGAAAGACGAATAAGATAAATTTTCTGAAGATGATTGAGAGGGATGTAGTTTCATTTTGTTATTATGTAGACTTGGTTATTCTGTAGACTTAGTTATTATCTAGTATAGGTTATTATTTGGACTTTGATGTTTTTGTAGAATGTACTTTCATATTTCTAACTGTAGAATGTACTATATATATGTTTATTTGTTGTTATCAGGTATGAAAGGATGACGGGGATCGTTCGACAGGTCCCGACATGGATAGGGTTCTCCTACGGTACTTCCTACTGGTTCTGGATCCTTGACGCCGAGTACTCCAGTGTATCGACCAGCCATATCTCCGACTGCCATGATGTTACGTGGCAACACTCCTAGGACGAGTAGTTCCAGGCCTGAACTCCTTCCTCGTCTAGCATTCCTCCTGCCGAGACAACGATGGAAACAGATGAGCAAATGGAGGAGGCTGAGCCGACGCCGGATCAATATCAGCGAGATCCTCCGTGCGCACCTCCGGAGGAGACGAGGACGGAGATCTGGGCCGACGGTACAAAGTAAGTGTTTTGGTTTATCATCATATATATCGTTTATTTCTTTATTCATAATAAATTTATTTTTTCATGAATATAATTACCTTTGTATATATATCGTCCCTCGTCGGTACAGAGACGCTTGGGATACTTTTTGAGGTACAATTATGGTGGCCCTTGGATAAACTACTCTAATGCACCGGACGATAGGAATGTCTTCTGGTTTGCGCAGTTCAAGGTAAAAGTATATTCGATTTTAATTCGAATCATCTTATTTATGTATATCATATAACTGACTAAATTACTTCTTCTAGCAAACATATTTCTATCCGTGTAAACCCCCAAATTTCTACTATGATTTTTTTAAAATATTTTTATATTTATTTTGTACTTCGTATCTGCACGTCGCATACGAGTTCGCCTTGTTGTATTTACGTAGCGTACGAGATTTGCGTTTCGTAATTTTCGATGAGTGCGAATATGTGTCGAGGTACATATTTAAAAACATATTTTATTATAAATTTATTTTATATAGGAAAGTACATGTTCAAATAAATGTGATAAATATTTTATTCGTCGTTTAAAAATAAGTAGTGATTTGGAAATTGTGGTTTATATGAAATGTATTCCAAATATTTTGCAAAATTTGAAAGTTGTTATTTAAAATATTTTTGTTATTTATAAAAGCTATTTTATGATTTAATATTTTAAGTATTTATCATGATTTTCGAAATTAATTATTTCTATATTTATTTAATTATGAAAATGATATTTGGAATTTTGTTGATTTTAATATTTGATTAAATATGCTAATTTAAATTAGAAAAGATTTCATTTGAATTCAAATTAAATGAGTGAAGGTTTTATCTATGCTTGATTTGGATTTGACCGATTTTAAAGTTTAAATTGAATTTAATTTAATATGATATTATCTATGGGAGAATTTAAATCCTCCCAATTCCTTATCCAATTAAGATCCCACCTCCTATATAAGGAGAGACCCCTTATTCTTTTCTCCATCAATCCCACAACCCAAGTGTCAGGTGCGCATCGTGTCGGTGCCTTATTCTCATTCACTATGTTTTACATTACACATCAAATATGTTCTCCGTCATGTCTGACCCCCGGACACGACGACATCCCTCCAAGCCCCATACGACCACCACTTCTCTCCGACCCGACTCCGCCACGACCACCGCTCCTACTGCCATCAGAACCACTACCAGCCTACCACCAACATCCCCCCCACAACTGTCGTCCCAACCACAGACCCCCGTTTGGCTACTCCGACAGCATCCCAGTCATCACTACCGCCGTAACTCCTCTGCGCCACCCTATCTCCATATGTCGATCCCGAACTCCCCGCCAACACAACCACCAACCGAAACTCCCTCTGACCTCGCCTTCCCGACACCACCAAACTCACCCATGCCCCACCATCATCGACAGACCACCATCACCACAACCACCCCCAAATCTAAACACCCAAACCCACAAGAGAAAGCAAGAAAACCTCACCACGACGAAATCCTTTGTCGCATCCTCGCCGTAGTCGTCCACGGCCGCAACTGCGCCACCGACCAGAGCCGGTGTCGTCCCAACATGCACGGTCGCTGTCGTCGTGACACGCCGGAGCTCCCATCAACGTCGAACTCTACGCTAGACGGTGCAGCACCATCGCCGGCGCCCGACCCTGTACTCCGCCCGCACCCGGCCTCCTTCTCCAGCCGGCGCGCCACCGTCTCTCCTCCCGCTGACCGTCGAGTGCCCCAACCGCGGTGACCGCCCACCTCTGGTCATGCCGACCGCCACACACCCCTCGACCACCACTAGCGGGATCCAGGCGAAACCTAGATTTGGATCGTGCCACCGCCCGTACTCCTTATCCGCGTCGGGCGAATCGTCCGCCTGGCCGACGAGACCATTTACTCCGTCGCGCCGAGAAGCCTCGACCACCACAGCCGCGAGCCGCGTCGAGACTCCTCCGCGTCGAGACTCCTGCGAAGCTGCCAACCCCGCGCCTCCATCCTTCCTGATCTACTCCGTCGCGCCCTGCCCGCCGGCCGCCGGCGCCGCAGCCGCCCGCAGATAAAAACCCCTCCCCGCTCTTCCCCTCTCTCTCTCCACTCCCTTTCTTCTTTCCTTCTTTAAGGAACATCAGATGTTGTTAAGTATTATTCTTTTTATTATTATTATTATTATTATTATTATTATTATTATTATTATTATTATTATTATTATTATTATCAAGTATTATTATTTATTATCTAATATTATTATTATTAGTATTATTACTACTGATATTATCATCATTATTATAATTAGTTTGTAATAGTTTTACTTAGGGTTATTACTATTATTGTTATTAAAATTTTATTTTGGGGTTATACTACTATTTTCTAAAAATTATAAATATTATGGCTAAAGCCTAGATCTATATTTCAAAAATTGGTTTAAAAACCCTAAGGGTGTGATTTTATATTCCTATGATATTTTTAGTATATTTTAGTCCTAAATCGTTTTTAGATGTTATATTCCAAAATATTGCTAAAAACTAGTCGTTACCGATTTATACAATATTTTCGTTATCGAAAATAATTTTTACTAATAAGATGTAATTTTCAAAATTATTATATGTAAATATTTTCAAGTATTTTTGTAAATAAATTTTTACAAGTAAACATGTTTTTAAAGTAATTTAAATATTTTCTAAGAAATTGTATATTTATCTACTTCCACAAATTCTTCCAATTATTCTTATTACTCATGACTAATCATGCTTGCCTATTTTCTCCCGACCTCGGACCCCTACACATCGACTATGGCTATTGGAGTATTGGAACATGACAGAACATTACACCACCAGGCGACACTTCAGGCAAGATACCTTGCCATCATTTACTGTTTATAAATTAGTCTGCATTTTATTTATTGTATATCACTGTGTATTATTTTTAGTTCTTTTTACTGTACCATTATTACAGTTCCTGACTTACTGCCTACTCAGTGATATTAGTTGTACCTTATTATTTATCCTTTGATTGCATATGGACCTAGAGTTAAGGAAATACCACTAGTTTAGTGTATTACATAAACTTTGACACTGATGTGCCACGAGATGAGTGAGTTGTGAGTAGCATATAGCATTCGGACTTACGTGTTGGCTGATCACTGATGCGTATAGGACGTGCGTTAGGTCTAACTGTCAATATTTGTATGTTAGAAGACTTGACGGTTAGTAGTGTTACGTGGTCATGGATGCGACATGATAGGTACATTGGGTGGGGAGAACATTTCCTTGTCGTATGGGCTTCGATTGCACTTCCCTTGTAATCTGGAAGCTCCGCTGGAGATACGGGTATATTTAGCCTCTCAGGTTGGCCACTATCGTTTTTGAACATCATGCGCTTAGGTCACTGGTGCCCAAGTGGGGACTATACCAGATCCCATTTACAGCCAGGGCTCATGCGACGAAAGATTTGTTCTCAACTGCATGTTCACTTTAGTACGGTTAGGTTGCCTTATTAATGTCTTGTCACTTACTTTTGTTTGTGGCATATTTTATATTCAGTATTTATATGGCATGTTTATTGTATCTTGTTACGTCCCTCTGAGGACCTGGTGATCTCTCCAGTATGTGTGTTTGTGAGTTTCTGCAGGTGCTCTAGCTAAGGTCATGACTTGCGCTCTATTCTTCGAGACGTTGCTTTTGGATCGTCATGTCCTTCGCTCGACCAAATCATTTTATTTGTATAATTCTTCTTTATTTACATTAGTTGGTAGTAGATTTGTCTCTGCCCAACGATTGTATACATGATAAATTCAAAGTTGCTTTTATATCATTATTTATCTTTGTGGATGAGATTTAGTTTCTTGGTTACTGTATTTTACAGCTTATGTATACATACGACGGTCCATATACTTCGTATGTATACAGCTGGCATGTCTACGTACTTCATCCTAAGTATTTTGGGACTGGACTGTTACATGTTTTTGTGGTGGCTCATGCAGGTCTAGTTTGCCGTTTCGGTTACATGACTGTACCGAACGGGCCTGCAATATAGGATTAGAGTATAGAATCTCATCTACCTACTTGACATCATTTCTTGACTTCAAATTTCGAACTCTCGTTCGACCTTCTTGATTTGCATCTTGCTTGACTCCTTCTACCAAAAATTCTTAGTTTTGTGCTTAGTAAGATGACTACACTAGTATATGCCCATAGGTTAAACACATGGCTAGAATGTTACATTGACGATTAATATGCATTGAGATTTTATTTGAGTTATAAAGGCATTCATTTTCCTAGAAATATGATCTTAAGAATTAGTTAATTCCAAGTTGGGTAGTAGCATATTATCGCTTTCAAAAGATAGTTAAAATTTTATTTGATATTACAAGGTGGTATACACAAGAGGATAGCTAGACCAAAAAAATAAATTGATTTAATTTTGCGTTTAATTTTTGAAGGTCTTTGAAAGTTTATGATTTATTGAATTATAACTATACATCTTTTGGAGGGATATAAATTTGATTTGAAAAGGATCATAAAATTTTAAAGTATGATTTACGATTGACCAAAATTTGAGGATGATTGATAAATTTTGGTAAAGTATTTTTGAATTAAATTACGTCATATGATCTATGATTTATAAAGATATTTAGATTTCGAGTTTAAAGCCTTGATTATGGATATTTATATTTTGGTAAAAAAATTTACTTTTGAAAAGTAGTTGTGCCTTATTGGAAGCTAGATATACACATTTGAAGGATATATAATTAAATTTGGGCATTATTTAATTGTTCCATTTTGTAGTATGACTAATAAAATTATTAAATGTTGAGTTTAAGGTTTGAGAGAAAAAATATAATAATAATTATTCGATTTGCGATATACAAGGGTTGTTTCGAGATTGACTAGAGATTTAAAATTTGATTAAAGTTGACAGTCTAAGATAATTGAAAATTTTGGCGGAGTATCTTGAAAATTTTATTGAGAAACTTTCGAGGAACTTAAAATTTTAGATTAGATCATATATTGGTAGAGGACCAAGAAGCAAGTAAGGTTACCCTAGTGAGATAGAAGTATTCCACATTAGATTGCCATACCACCTATGATTATGATATTGCATATACTCAAGTATAGTTAGTAATCGACCAAACCGATGAACATATCTTTGACTTACTCGACCTTCCCTCAAATCTAGATCTTTATTCGTGACATCTAATTGTTTGAAACTTAGAAATGATAGAATCGTTTCCGTGACCGTACCCTTATCTATGAGACTATTTTCTCTATAAAAACCGTGTCTCTAACTTATCTTAACTTGATCTACGAGATTTTCTAAATTATCTTTATTTCGTGCTTTAACCTTTTATTTTTGGTGCATTAATTAGTACCTTATGAAAACCCACTTTCTATTTTGATCATTTGGCGTTCTCTATTATGACTTTGATATTTGGAGTACAACACTAGACTTTTCCTTCCAACAAATTTCACATACAAAACCTACACGAGCTCACCTTCATGTAGGTATATCATGTCCCACTAAAATACGTCCCCTTATACTCTATTTTTATGTTACGACTTTTGGGTCATAAAGACTAAACTATAACCCTTACCATGGTACCGATATACATTTGACTATATATATGGACTCAACCATGACTCAATTTTTTTCCAACCTAATATATGATTGCGATCTATTAAATCCCTTAAATGCTCAACCTTGCGTTTTATCTTGACTGCTTAATCCTTGTCATTTATTTTCATGTCTTATCTCGATTCACTTAGACACATAGCATCTTTCGCCTTTCAATATTGCAACGCTTACCCTTCTTCTTTCCCATTTAAATTGCTTTACTATTATTTCACTATGATTTCTCAATAGTTTATGCAACCTTGTTCCTAGTATGATTCCCTTATGCGAAATAAAATTTGATCATGACAATCTTAGGTTAGTAGAGGTTAGATTAGAGAACCCCACAGCAGGGATAAATAATACAGTTGGTTAAGATAATTACGAGATTACAAGGTGTATAATGGACATAAATGAAAATATACGATAAATCCAAATAGATGAAGTCAGGAATGTTATGATAAAACACACAAGGGTAAATACTTTTCGAATTCCAAAATTTGTTTTGAGGTAACTAAATATCGAGTAAAATTTTTCTAAAGTGTTGGTGGTTTAAGAACCAAATTTATATATTAAATTTATGGATGCAAATTTTGATAAAGACAATGTTGACGTTGCCTTCGATAACATATAGTGTTATGATGATATTTTTCAAGTATAACCAATTGTTGAAGGAAGAAACCTTTACATTTTTGATGCATGGAGAATTAAGTTCCAAGATGATTATGAATATGAAGTTAAGATGAGTTTCAATTCTACCATCAAAAAGAGGGAATTGTTAAATTCAAATTTTCGAGGGCGACTAATAAATATTTTAGGAAATTTTCAATTATGATGATAGAAGATTGAGTTATGAAGGTATATTTTTAGTTTTCGAAATTTATCGAACATTGAAGACGGGTTTTTATTTAGTACCTATGGATGCGTTGTACATTGACCAACAAATACAAATTTGTAGTAAGAAGATTTTAACTGTTACTTGGGCCAAATTAGTTGAAGGTTTTGGAATTTTAAATTTTAAGAGGAAATTATAACTTGGGAAGATATATTCAAAATTTCAGAATATTTGAAATTCTATGACAAGATAGAGGAAGTTAGAGTACATTTATAATCATATTGGTTTTTGTTAAATTTTAAGGAGACGTGGAATGAAAGTAATTTTTGGAAAAAACGAATTATGATAAGAGAGATTATATGAATATTGATGATATCAAAGGATTAAGGAGTTTATTACCTGCTTATGAGGTTGTCCCTTTCTAATGTTAATGTTAGGGTTGATCAAGCTTAGTCAATGATTGGTTGTCATATACATGATCGTAATCTAAACTGAACCCATCGAATTTTTCAGTCCTAGTCGATCATATGACATATTGCCATTGAAATATCGCTCGCCTCCTCGTCGAATATTTTGTTTGCATTCTCGTCCCAAGAAGACCTTGTAAATCTATTCGAATAAACTCTTTCCATCCCCTTCGCCCTACCTATCCTAATTACTCCTAAATTTCGAGGACGAAATTTTTTTAAGTTGGGTAGGATGTAAACCCCTAAATTTCTACTACGATTTTTTTTAAAAAAATTTGTATTTATTTTGTACTTCGTATCTGCACGTCGCATACGAGTTCGCCTTGTTGTATTTACGTAGCGTACGAGATTTGCGTTTCGTAATTTCTCGACGAGTGCGAATATGTGTCGAGGTACATATTTTAGAAAAATATTTTATTATAAATTTATTTTATATAGAAAATTACATGTTCAAATAAATATGATAAATATTTTATTCGTCGTTTAAAAATAAGTAGTGATTTGGAAATTGTGGTTTATATGAAATATATTCCAAATATTTTGCGAAATTTGAAAGTTGTTATTTAAAATATTTTTGTTATTTATAAAAGCTATTTTATGATTTAATATTTTAAGTATTTATCGTGATTTTTGAAATTAATTATTTCTATATTTATTTAATTATGAAAATGATATTTGAAATTTTGTTGATTTTAATATTTGATTAAATATGCTAATTTAAATTAGAAAAGATTTCATTTGAATTCAAATTAAATGAGTGAAGGTTTTATCTATGCTTGATTTGGATTTGATCGATTTAAAGTTTAAATCAAATTTAATTTAATATGATATTATCTATGGGGGAATTTAAATCCTCCCAATTCCTTATCCAATTAGGATTTCACCTCCTATATAAGGAGAGACCCCTTATTCTTTTCTCCATCAATCCCACAACCCAAGTGTCAGGTGCATAGTGTCGGTGCCTTATTCTCATTCACTATGTTTTACATTACAAATACAAATATGTTCTCCGTCGTGTCCGACCCCCGGACACGATGACATCCCTTCAAGCCCCATATGGCCACCACTTCTCTCCGACCCCGACTCCGCCACGACCACCGTCCTACTACCATCAGAACCACCACCAGCCTACCACCAATATCCCCGCCACAACTGCCGTCCCGGCCACAGACCCCCGTCCGGCTACTCCGACAGCATCCCCGTCATCACCAGCGCCGTAACTCCTCTGCGCCACCCCTATCTCCATCTGCCGATCCCGAACTCCCCGCCAACACAACCACCAACGGAAACTCCCTCCGACCTCGCCTTTCCGACGCCACCAAACTCACCCACGCCCCACCATTATTGACAGACCACCATCACCACAACCACCCCCAAATATGAACACCCAAACCCACAAGAGAAAGCAAAAAAACCTCACATCGACGAAATTCTTTGCCGCATCCTCGCCGTAGTCGGCCGTGGCCGCAACTGCGCCACCGACTAGAGCCGATGTTGCCCCAACCCGTGCGGTCGCTGTCGCGGTGCCACGCCGGAACTCCCATCAACGTCGACCTCTACGCCAGAGGCGCAGCGCCATCGCCGGCGCCCGACCATGTACTCCGCCCGCACCCGGCCTCCTTCTCCAGCCGGCGCGCCACCGCCTCTCCTCCCGCTGACCGTCGAGTGCCCCAACCGCGGTGACCGTCCACCTCCGGTCATGTCGACTGCCACACACCCTTCGACCACCACCAGCGGGATCCAGGCGAAACCTAGATCTGGATCGCGCCACCTCCCGTACTCCTTATCCGCGCCGGGCGAATCGTCCGCCTGGCCGACAAGACCCTTTACTCCGCCGCGCCGAGAAGCCTCGACCACCACAGCTGTGAGCCGCGTCGAGACTCCTCCGCTGCGTGACTCTTCCGCGAAGCTGCCAACCCCGTGCCTCCATCCTTCCCGATATACTCCGCCGTGCCCTTCCTGCCGGCCACCGGCGCCGGAGCCGCCCACAGGTGTCACGACCCGCACCCGCTAAAAGGGCACGTGACGCGACAACGCCCAGCCCTCACCGAAAAATCGGCGTGGAACGTTGTGGATTTTCTACTTCTAAACAGTTTATATATATAACAAAAACCTGTCAAGTCCATGGTCAACTCCGAACGGAGGACAAGCAATGATTATATATATGAGTACTCAATCACGACTCTAAGATAACAAAGTAAAGACTGAAATGAAAAGACAACAAGACGATAAAATAATATATAACCTGTCAAGTCCAACACAAGAATATATACAGTCCAAGTCTCTAATACAGTCCATAATAATAACAGTCTCAAAAGTAGCTGGAGACAATGTCCAGTACAAAAGACCTACTCTAACTAAGTAATAGGTAGGGTCTCGCCAGGCGGAGCTAAGCCCTGCTGGACCAAAGTCTCCAAGTCTATGCCCACTACGTCATCCGGACCGTAGTAGGTACTGTAGTCTCCCTCGTCTGCATCTGTAATATTTTCAACATATCCTGTCAGGATGGAACGAGTACAATCCACTAACAACATTTCACAAGATATGACAAAAGCTATAATCTGTAAATAGAGAGTATATACAAGAAAATCATGGAATATACATGTGAGAATCATGGCAAGGTAAGCTGTAAAACTAGAGCTAGAACAAGGCAAGTAAACTGATCATGGCATGTACAAGAATCAAGAATCATATATCTAGGTGTGTGAATACTAGCTACAACATGTGGCCGGCTTGGGTCTTGCACAAGGTCTACTGGCCTCGTTAATCATACGTGGAGTGTATGATTAACACTCACAAGGTCTACAAGAGTAACAAGGTGGATAATGACCACATCTCTACACTAATACTCCCCATCCCCGACTGGTAGAGGGGATCCAAACAAGACGTGTCACGACGCGGGATTCTACGAGAAGGGAGCAAGTCTCCTCGAGAATCGGCGTTCATGTACTGCACAAGAACTACAAGGGCTTGAACAAGACATACCAAGACAACAAGGAATAACACCTCATGTCGGGATCCATGAATACCAATCCGGTGACCAATGTGTCGAGAACAAGCATATCTACACTAAATACATGGATTATATCAATCAGCATAAATTGGAAAAGTGTCAGAGAATGTACTCGCCTGTAATATGGTATGATATGTCAACCGGAGCAAATGCAGCGTCTCGAGGACCTATAGAGAACAAGACGTATCAATACTATGCTTAGGAAATAAGGCAAATCAATTTAAATCCTATTTAAGTCATTCTAGGTCAAAACGCATCAAACTAGACTGTACGAGGTTAACCTAAGTCATATTAGGTCTAGCTAGGTCATACTGGGTCAATGTAAGTCAAACGGAATTAATCTAGGTCAATTTGAGTCAACGGTTGACTTTTGGTCAACCGGTCAACTCTGGTCATCGTGGTCAACTGTGGTCAACCCTAGGTCAACTCTAGGTCACTGGTGACTAACAGTTAACTTTCGGTCAACTGCACAAGTCTAATGGAATTTGGGACTAATTGGGTAAAGTGTTGACCCATAGTTGACTTTTGGCCTAAAAAGTCAACCGTGGTCAACCGGGGTCAAGACTAGGTCTAGACGGCTAATCCTACTCATTACAACCAATACAACCCATATCCAAGTCCATCTTGGACTTGGAAACTCAAATCTCGGCTGTAGGCCAATTCCCTATTTTACCCTTTTTAAGGGTAAAATTCTACCCTCGGCGATTATCTAGATAGCCTACCTACGCTTGATATTTTGACCCGATCTCCCTAGGGTAGTAGGGTACTATCCTATAGGTTCGTTATCTACCATAATACCTAGATAAAGTGGACGTCTAGTCCACCTTACGGCCCGTTACAGATATCTTGAATATTTCAAGATACGCGCTGACACGGCGCGATACCGGCGTCCTACGACCCCGATTTCATCCGGGAGCTTACCCGCAAAATCTAAATCACGTAACCTAGGCCTATGTCAAGTTTCATCACGATCCGATGCTCCGGGCTCAATTTCGCCCTCTAACTCGATTTCTACCAAAACCCCTCTTTTAGGCCTTCGCTCCAACCTCTTCTTTTACTCTCATTCTAGTTCTTCTTCTTCTCAACTTCTTCTCCTAATTCTTCTAGCTCAAATCCTTCTTCTTGGCCTCTTCCTCACTCTGCTCTCTTCTAATCCTATCTCTCATTTCCTTCCTATTCTCTCTCTAGTTTTCTTTCAATTTCCTATTCTTCTTCTTTCTAAATTCCAAACTTCTTCCATCTAACTACCTACCTATCTATCCATATATATACATATATATTCTATATATAACCTACATGTACACCTATACATAGGGTACTAGGGGGGGGGGTTTATAGGCAAATAGGGGGTGTATTGGGTGAATTGGGGGGGGAAAGAGCTGCAAATGCAGCTCCTGCTGCTGCATTGCTGCTGCTGCATTGCTGCTGCAGCTGCTGCTGCATTGCTTGCTGCTGCTGCTGCTAATGCTCCCCTGCTGCTGCTGCTCCTAATGCTACTGCTACTGCTACTTCTACTACTACTTCTTCTCTTCTTCTTCCCTCGTATATAATACTATATATACATATTATATAATATAATATATATATATATATATATATAATATATTATATATATATATATATATATATATATAATATATATATATAGCTATATATATATATATATATCTATAACTATCTCTCTAACTCTCTAATATATATCTCTATATCTAATCCTCTTCTCCCATCTATATATATATACACATACTACTCTACCTATTATACAACACACGTATACATATTTATATACATACATATATTATACAAATACACATATACCTTATATATATCCACAACCAACACACACAACCACACACACAACCACACACAACCACACCACCACTCTCCACCACTCTCATCATCTTCCCACCACTCTCTACCCACACACCACAAACCATACATACATATATTCCTATATATATATATATATATATATATATATTAATATTATATAAATATATATATATATATATAGATATATATACATATATATCTATATTTCACACACCCCTATAATATATATAATATATATATATATATATATTATAGATATATATAGATATCATATAATATATAATATATATATTTTTTTATATATATATAATATATTATATATATTAATATATATATATATATATATATTATATACTATATATATCTATCATTACATATATCACCCTTAATTAATCACTAACCAAAATTCTAGAGAGAGCCTACCAAAATGGGGGCAAAGTGTAGAGAATTGAATTCTCTACACTTAATGTGAATGACAAAATGAAAGGAGCAATAAATGAAGGATTTAAGACATCCTAATTGTTGTTGGAGAGAAGAAGATTGAGAAAGAAAGAAACTTGGTGGAAGAAGAGAGGGTTTGACTTTGTGGAGAAGTAAACACAAGGGGGGTTCTTATGGTGGCCGGCCACTTGGGGGGGGGGTTATTGGGTTTTGGGTTGGATCCAATAAGCCCCAACCTATTAACCCTAGTTTGGGTTCAATTGAATTCGGGTTGGTTCGGTTCAATTCGGTTTTCATTCTAAACTACTAATTAAGTCTCTAATGACTAATTAAGTCATGGAAATTAGGTTAATAATTTCTAGCCTATTTATGATGGTACATGGGCTAAGCCCAGCTAGTATGGGTCCCCACTAGGGTCCAGGCTACCCGGGTCCCAATTTGAGTCCGAATTGGATAAAATCCAAACCACCCAATAAATCCAAAAAAATCACATAAATATAAAAATTCCTAAATTATAACAACTTGAAAAATGACAAAATACCCTAATTGAAAACTGGGGGTGACAATCTACCCTCCTTAAAAATTTCGTCCTCGAAATTCAAACGGTCGTACCTCTTCTCTAGGTCAAGCACCCCCCAATCAAGGTCTACTAAATTTTCCTAGTTATATAACATGTAACCCAGGAAATCAGAACACATGCATGGTTTTAAATCTCTACAGTTAGTGTTATTGCAGTCTTCATGGGGTGTTCTATTTATCTAGCATGATCACACTATGCAACTAAAGGTACTAAGAAAGCAATCAACAATCAATGGATGGAAGAAACAGGTAAAAGAAAGAGCAAGACCCTACCTCCTAGTCTAATGCATGCAGATCCTCAACTGCCATCGCAAAACCCTGTCCTGGCGGGGTATATCCCGCTGCTGGTGGGGGCGTGATGCGGTGCCATAGGTGGCCTACCCTGTGCTCCCCTGAGCTGCTACCGCTCCATGGGCTACCCAGCGAGGTTCGCAGGACAATTCTCTCAACTGATGTCCAGCCTTCCCGCAGTAGAGGCACAAACCCAGCCTCTTCCGACAAACCTCCCAGACTTGACCAGGTCTCCTGCAGAGTGGCAAGGACCCCATGCTGAGCCTCCTCGGCTGAGTGTGCTACACCTGCTGAACCGGTTGCTCTGGTCTGATGCTGGAAAGGCTGATGCTGAAGCTGAGGGCGCTTAGCAGCGTCTGCGCTGCTACTACTGGCCCCCGAAACAAATCTCGATCCCTCTTCGGCTTCAAGCCCCACTCCCTCTCCACCTTCCGAGCCTCCGTGTAAACCTCTGCGTATGTCGCATAGAAGGAAGGGATCAGGATCTTGATATCCCTGCCAATCCCTCCCGGAATGCTCCGCTC